>JABUQX010021555.1:35000-52500 GCA_015478945.1 Trachelipus rathkii
ATCTTATCTATCTATATACTCTATCTATCGTCTATCTTCTCTACCTTTTCCTTTTTCTCTAAAATTAGCATTGTAATCTTGCATTGTTTTAAATTAAATAGAAATCTTAATACGGCAGATATTTATGAATAGCAAATAAAATGCAAAGGAAAAGTACTTTCTTTTTTTTTTTTTCATAATTACATTTACATGTTGGGATTATTTTCAGTTTACATTTTTAATTATATTTATTTTTAATTAAAATAATTTTATTGGATTTGAATTTTTATTGAAATGTCTTCAATTTCATTAATTTTAATATTCAAATTTAATTAATTAATTAAATTAGGAAAATAATTACTCTTATTACATTATCATAAATGAAATAAATGTTCAGAATATAATAATAATCAATAATAATCACATTAATCAAATAGATAATAATAATAATAATAATAATAATAATAATAATAATAATAATAAAAACCTAAGAATCATAGAAACGAAAGAATAAACCATAATGCATCAATAATAATAATAATAATAATAAATAAGAATAATAACAAAACAATAACAATAACACAAGTAATAATAATATATTTAATTCAATATATAAATAATAATAATATATAATAATAGAGAACATAATAATAATAATAATAAATAATAATATACATAATAATTAATAATAATAATAATAATAATGAGTCTATAAACTCCTTAACAGCCAATCAATTTTATTTTGCAATGAGTTAAGATAACAAAATAAGTAATAAATTGAAATATACTTATCAATAATTAGTATCCAAAATAAGACAATTAAATAAAATACAATAATAATAATAGATAATATATAATTAATATAATAATAATAAATCAATAATATTTCAATATAAGTAGTTTAAATAATATATTTATAATAAAATAATTAATATAATGTTTTTTTTAAATTATTATTCACTTATAACTAAAATAAACTAATTTAAATAATAATAACATTTTAAATATATAATACATATCATAATAATAATAATTCAAATTGTTCTCTCTCGATAAAAAAAATATGAATATCAATAATTTTTCAAATAATATATTTTTAATATTTAATAAAAAAATAAATAAATAATCAGTGCATAATATAATATTTCTTTAATTAAATAATTTATTTATTATTTAATAATATATTAATTCTATATAATTGAAACATTCAAAGTAATATGAAATCTATATATAATTATAATTATAACCAAAGATAATAATAATAATGAATAAAGATAATAAATGATAATAATGTTAGTATCAAATAATAACATGAAAAATAATAATATAATAAATAAAATAATCATAATGAATAATCAATACAGCAAATACCTATTAAAAAACTTACATATTAATCAAGTAATACCTACAATTGGCAAGATGTTGCAGCCACTGTAAAGATGAATATATGATATTTAGATAAATATAATAATAATAACTTTCATTAATAATATTATACTAATTTTGTATACTCCCATTAATAATAATTAAAAAATAATATTTAAGAGGCCGATAATAATAAATAGATATCCAATACCATCTACAAATTTTGGATAATCACAACATAATAATAATCCAGGGATAAGCAGATTTTAGGAAATAAATTAATATTACAGTATCAATATAATATTAAATATATTAATAATAAATTCAAAACTTCTCGAAACATACATTACTAATAATAATAATAATAATAAACTGAGTATATAAATAAAATATAGTAAATAAATAGCAATACTATAGATTAATAATAATAATTGAATAACAATATTTGTAAACTATTAAATTGTATAATAATAATATTTGTAATCATAACATAATTTAGGCCAATATTAATAAAAATTATTAATTGACAACACATAATAATAATATTTAATATTTTTTGTATACATTAATAATAAGATATATAATAATAATAATAATAATAATAATAATAATAATAAATAATAATAATAATAATAATGAATCATATAAATATATAAAATGAATAAATACACTATAAGCAATGAAGATATCAATAATGATAATAATAATGAATTAATTAATAAGAAGACATCAATAAATAATAAAGAAGAAATTAAATGATCACAGATAAATAATAATATAAATATGATAGCATAGATGAATAATAATATACAGAAGAAAATATATAAATTATAGTTAATATTAACCATATGTTTGACATCATTATTAATAATGCATAAATAATAATTTAATTTCATCCAAATAAAAACCCGCACAAATACATACAATATATCAATGGATAATAATCGGTGAAATGAATCATCTAACTATTAAAGATACTACGAATCAAATAATAATAAATAATCTAAATAAAGGAAATCTTATAACAGTGAAGAATAATATAATAAAGATATATAATAATAATTATATTAATAAATCACTATATATATTAATTTGAATATGAAAACTTTCCAATCGAGAGAATAAAAGTATATTAAATTTTTAAACTAATCAATAATAATTATAATATAATTATACACTTAATAAAAAACAACAATACAGAGCTGCATAATAAATAATAATGATTGAATCTCTTGAAATACATAATAACATATAATAATATAATAATAATAATAATGAATAATAATAATTATATATATTAATATATTACCAGAGCACTTTCTAGTAACTTTGTATGTAAAATAACATGATATATTATATATTATTCCAAAATTCATAGTAAAAGACTAAATATGGTGTAAAGATTCGCCTAGAGTAGATTTAATTATAAACATACTGATTTGGTAAGTTCGTTTAATTAGAAACTTTTTGCAGTAGTTTTGCATTATAGTGAAATATGTGGTTTATAGGTATACCTAGTGCTAGTATTTACTAACGACTAAAATATTATAAATATATTCTTAAATAATAACTCTTAATCGTTGACTTGAATCAATAGACCAATATATTAATAGATGAATAGATCACAAAATAATTATCTTTTCTTGTATTATTAATATTAAGGTTAGATATTTAGCAAAAAATCCTTATGAAAAGAAATAAAACATTTTATATTTATAATATTAAATTAAAGAGTATATAAATAAATTAGATAACAATCACATTATCAATTGTTGAAATGAAGATATAATGAAGAAATACGTAGACTTATGTAATTAGTTTTAAAAAATATTAGTGTATAAATAACAAGCAACTGAAATAAAATAATTATTGTAATAAAAGCAATAATTAATTGAAATAATAATAATAATAGTAATTAATTTTAATAAAACTGATTAATTGATATTGTAATAACTAATAAAATAAAATAACTAATAAATGAAAAATAATTATTTGAGAAATAATAATTATTAATCAAGATAGGTATTTAATTAAAATTCATTAATTGATTAAATTATAACTGAATTATTAATTCAATTCAATTCTTTTAAACTATTTAAAAAAGTAATAATTAGCTGAAATAGTATTTACTAAGTGATATAAATAATTAGTACAAATAAAAATATTTTATTTGAAAATATATTTAATTGCAATAAGGTAATTAATTCAAGTAATAATGATTAATTGAATTTATAATAGCAGTTTAATACTAATTATCAATTAAAATAATAATAATAATTCATTAAAATAATTATTAAAGTGACTAAAACTAATTTAGAAGGAAAAGCTTAAAATAATTTAAATAAAAGAAGACAAAAGAAAAAGAGACGAAGATGCATTGAAAAGTGCGAGAGAGAAAGTAAAAAAGAAAAAATAAGGAGGGAAATAAGAAAGAAAAAATTAAGGAAGAAGAAAATTAAGAAAGAAACAGAAAGAAAGAAGGAAAGAAAGAAAGTGACGGAAAAAGAAAGAAAGAAAGAAAGAAATATATGTAAAGTAAAAAGGATGAAATTAGAAAAAATTACATAGAATGGAATAAAGATAGAAAGAAAGAAAAGACAGACAGAAAAACTGATAAAAAATTAAATAGATAGAAAGAAAAAAAGAAATTCAAAGAGAGAGAGAGAGAGAGAGAGAGAGAGAGAGAGAGAGGAGAGAGAGAGAGAGAGGAGAGAGAGAGAGAGAGAGGAGAGAGAGAGAGAGAGAGAGAGAGAGAGAGAGAGAGAGAGAGAGAGAGAGAGAGAGAGAGAGAGAGAGAGAGAGAGAGAAATATTATTTACCTCATTTTCCAAAACTTTACCAAAAATCCTGAAATAAATCATATTTTAAAACTAAATTTCAAAACGCAATATTTGGAAATTAGAGAACCCTCTCAAAATGAGTTTTATAATTAAATAAACCTTTATAAATAATTTAGAGGTGATGGATTCCTCTTTTTTGCACGGAGTTTTTTCCACGTTAAATAAAATTAAATTTCCATAAGTGACGCGTCCGCCTTAAAATTCCTCCAAGATTTTTCTCATTAAAAAATCATCATTTCAGTTAAATAATCTTATTTGATGCTAAAGAGCATAAAAATGTTTTTTTTTATTTATTATTATTTTTTTTAAATATATCTTTTTTTAATCTAAAAACTTTTTTTTTATTTATTAGTATTTTTCTTTAATCTATTTTTGTAATCTAAATAATTTTTTGGCCTGGTTGTTCGGTGAAAACAGGTAAGGAGAGTTAGAAATTTATTTCTTTTAAATCTTTTTCATTATTATTTTTTTTTTGGGTGCTCTTAGTTTAGTACACAGCACTATGCACAATTAAGTATAAGTATAAACCTGTTTGCCTACCTATCCTTATCTCTGTTTCTCTATCTTTTCAATTTCACTACCAACCTATCTATCTATCTAATCTATCTATCTATCTATCCTATCTATTTAAATATACCTATCTATAATCCTATGCCAGATTCGTTAAAATATCATTACTAATTTCTATATCATATCTATATTCATATACTAATCTATCTATTACTTATATCTATTAGTACTATTCTTCCTATCTATACCTAATACTATCTAATCTATCTTATTATTATCTTTCTCATATTCTTAGATTGGGGTATGTAATGTTAATTGAATAAAGTCTAAAGTCTAGAAGGTATCTACTATAGTATCTACTTAAAATACCTAAATCAAAGGTCACGACCGCCTCAAAATTATAATGTTAAAGTAATATTAAATCCCTCTCTAAAGAAGATAAATTAAAATACTAATAATAAAATTAAAGTTAACACTAATCACTATGTAATCACTATTTAAGACAAAGCGAAAATCCTTCTTTAAATATATCGTCACTCCCTTTCCTGTAAATATAAAAATACATTGAATAATTAAGTAGATTTAATGACTGGGGAAGGAACGGGGAATATTTCATATTACATATTTTCATATTATATACACAGATGTAGTATTATTATTAATTAAACATATATTTTATATCAATATATATTTAAATACAATAAAATATAGTTTTATTATTCACAATAATAATCATTTAGGTCAATGTAAAATAACGGCGATAAGATACCGAGGAAATATTTCCCGCACTTAGTCGTAAGTATATATACTATATATATGTATATTGTAAGATCTAATAGTAGGTTAAAAATATTGTTAAAAAAATAAAATAGGTAAACTAAAATGTAAATAAGACTATGACGAGTTATACTGTAAATATTAGTATGTATGTGATGACTTAGTGTCGCTTTGCTCCATCAATTAGAGGTTCTTTCAGATACTCTTTCTATACACTTGATATCCACTATACATGTATCGAATAACATCTCATGACGTGATGTATTACCAGCACTAATTAAATTACTGACAAGAAGTTTGGTTTGTATAAACATCTCTTAAAATTCTATAGAGACTAATGATGGCACAAAATACCATAAATAGTATAATCACTTGAGGATGTATAATATATCACTATGCCGAGCAGTATAACTCAGTAATCACAATTAGATATGCGATTCCAGTTACACGCATACTTATTAAATATATAACTTGGGATTCTAATAGCAATCCAATAATAATCTTAGAGTAATAAAGAAAGTTTAACGTATATCCTGTGATTCTTATGAGATAAGTTTATTCTTATGGCACATCCTGGCGTTGTGATAAGTAGACAGTATGAATTCTGTATATGTATATTAGAGAATAACTTAGGATAGGTGCATGTTAATGAGAGCAATGTGAGCGTGTTAAAGGCACTCCATTCGAGAATGAGAAGGGATTTATCTTGAAGTTAGACTCTGTAGTTATATGCTAATATCTAGTCAAGGGTATCTAAAAATGAAATATTGTAAGATAACGGGCTTTTTCACTATCATTATGGATTGACCAGCAATAAATTTCGTATAATCCAAATAATAAACTGTCTCACTTAATTACGGTAATCTAGTGACAAACTATTCATAACATTAGTATTTCTATCTGCGGGTAAGGATCACGCTGAAAACATGTATAAGAATTCTAACAATATCGTATTAATTGATGACAGTACTAAGATTCAAGATATAGATTATCTAATTATGAATTCGTACTCTTCACCTCGAATTAAGATCTAAGATCTCGAAACATGAGAGATTATAATTATTGATGTTTATATAAAAGCTAAGAGTAAGTTGCTTATACGCTGAGGAGTTATCTATATATACTTTCGCACAGGCAATATACTGATTATCTGGAGTTATCCAGTTTTAAAGCAGAAGACTAGGTTTAAATAAGTATTCATGTCAAGCTATCATACTTCTCAGTGTGATTACAATAATATAACAAATAAATTCATCTGGACCTTACACGAAAAATACGTACCTTGTATTATATTAACACGGTGTAATTTGAGTTATAGGTATCAACAACCTTGAATAAATACAAATACTACATATCGAGTTTATTCTCATTTTTAATAGAATAATGAATACCCTACTTATCTAGGAGGATCTTGATTTTTCACCCTATTGAGACCAATGTTCTTTAGTATTGAAGGTATAATACCTGTTTAAGAGTAGAATATATCATGAATAAGAAAATCATGAAAATAGAAAACACTGTTTACTAGATAATCCGAGAATCTATGTGCACCACCGTTAACAGCCGCAAATACTCAGAGATATAGAATTTTATTTATAAATAGAGCTTGAGGATACCTTATATAAAAACTACCTGCTTCAAATATATGTATTATAGAAGAATAACTAAGATAATTTTCATCCTCACTAGATATATTCATAGTAGCTCTAAAGGATCTGTAAATAGGATGATGTGCACTGCACTATACAGGCAGTGAAAAAATACCAGTATAGGATACTTATCCGCAGATTAAGATAAATGATATGACTGGTCATACATTAATAAAGTATGATTATACTTTTTATATCCGAGTACCTCTCAAAGTATAAAGGTTAAAACTACATATTTTCCTTCTTTACCTGCTTAAAAGATTCATTACCGATATGTATCCGCATATAGTTTACAGTTATGAAAATATATATTTATATAAATATAATAATTAATCAATTAGAATTCTACGATATTACTATTGTGCTAATATACTTAGGAATCTATGACGTTTTTGACCCAGGTATATATATATTTAATGAGTATATACTAAATTAGACCTGGAGATACAAAAAAAGGTAATTTAATATATCACCTTAAATTTTTATTATTATAATAGACTAATATAATTTAGGCCTTAATAATACGATAAGTTTATATAATTAGCTATCAGTAAACACGAGAGGTTTCTCTATTTTTCAACATGATTAAATGTAGCGAGATATGCCGAAAAGTGACACTTGTTATTTGTCATATGTATACCTACTCCCTTTGATAATATTTTATGTGCTCGACTTTATAATTCGTGCGGTCACGTTAATATACTTTTGTCTATAGATCGACAAGTTTTCTACGATGTCTACAATAATATTGATAGATGTAAATGATTGCTATTACATCACAATGCACTAAGAGTATTTGCAATCTTACGGAGGTACATGTAAAGATAGAGCACAGGAGTGAATAGGATAAGGATGATGAAATCAATACAATGAAATTAAAAGCTGGTCGTGAGGTCGTGAGTAACAGATTTCAAAAGATTGAAGGTTTTTGTTGTGATAAGCTACACGTTAGCATTGATCATAATCCTATCTCAGAGCTTCTCTAACAATTCATTAAAAACTTTCCAAAATCGTAACAATCCATCGTAATTTTCCAAAATCGTAACTTTCCAAAATCGTAACAATCCATCGTCACTTTCCAAAATCGTAACAATCCATCGTCACTTTCCAAAATCGTAACAATCAATCGTCACATTTCCAATCGCAACTTTATCTCACACAACAGTAAACACTTGATAACAACTTTTTTCTAAACCCCTTGAGTTATAATCACACAGAGTTCACTTAGACAAATGATGAGCCATCAACATGCCAGTTGACATTTCCAGAAAATCTAGTACAAGTTACATAAATAATCTGTTTCTAGCTATAATCGTAACATCTATACAAGTAATATGCCAAAAGTTCGTTAACCTTTCCATAATGTAAACACATATCCAAGTCGTAATCTTTCCTACTAGCCAAATGCTGTGTAAGCTCACATCTTGTTGAGTTAGTTGTTTATGTAACCTATATCTCTATTATTATCGGTACGAGAGAGAAATGAAAATTTTCCTATGATTAAATAAACAGGTACGCTTAGTTGCTATATAGAATTAAATCAATAGTAGTCTAGAGATATTCTTATCCTGTGAACAAATAAGCTGTTGGGTCATCATAATGACTATCTAGTGAGATGTAACACAGGGTGCGCGGGGCTTTGGCCTTACTGAGAGAGATTGACTGAGAGTAATTGTTCATACATTTTGAACTTTATATTTCGACTAGTTTGAACACGCTCTATAAACTTTTCTTCATATTGCTTTTGCGCCATCATAAGGGTAATTGTCACCAAATACATAAGGCTCTCGACTTGTTATAATTTTACAAAACACTCTTTAATTTTGGACACCCGAGCTTAAAATTTTAGAGTAAGATTATTTCTTGTTTGTAAGGCTTTACAACACAAGCACTTAATGAATGTGATCGCATATATAAAGAAGTTATGAACTTATATAAACACAGTCCAATCTCAGCACTGAGTGAATTATCAGACACACTTGTGGTGCCAACTCAGACTGCAGTCGCTCGTATATTTGATCTTATACTAATGGAGACGTTTTAAGAACTCTTGTAATATCAAAAATATTTCTACGGATATCACCAAAAATATGAAGTTTTCCTCATATGCTTAATTAATTATAATATATATCTATATTCATTTGTAACTGTGTTTGAGAATCCAGATATTATTTTATCTTAGTTTTAATCTTAATATTTATGTTTATTAAAATGTTTTATTATTATTAATATTATCTCATTATAATTACGATAATATATAAATTGTGACAAATAATGAAGAACTAGTCATAAATATATATTATTTTGAGAATAGTTTATAAAGAGTGAGATTTTCGGGAGGTGGTGGGTGGTGGGTGGGAGTGGGGGTTAGGAGTGTGTCCCTGTATCCAGCATTTCCTGCCAACTGGTCCTTAGTAGATAGTAGGTATAGGGTTATAGTATGTGTATGTAGTTAGTGTGTGTAGTATGTGTTATGTATATGGAGTTGTGTTAGTGTTATATATAATAAATTATATAATTATAGATAACTATAATCACATAATTAAGATACTATTATTGAAGATTTAATATAAAGTATAATTAAATATATATAACTATCACAATAATAAATATTAAAGTATTATATATATATATATATAAAAATAATAATTATATATAAATATAATAAATATATAATTATATAATAGAAATAATATATTAATATTATAATAAATAATATAATATAATAATAATACTTATTCAGCATAATTGTTTAAATAATGATTTTCTAATTATTAGAATAATAAAAAGACTTATATGTCGAGAGGAGATAGTTATAATAGCGAAGACTTAACATTAAAAACGCCTTATAATGGACCTTTCCGTATAGTATACACTAAAAGTAAATATGAGTATATAAATAAATACAAGTATAAGTTATATAATAAATATAATAAATATAAGATAAATTAAAAAATAATTAAATAAATAAAAATTATAAATAAATAAATATATAAAATAATTAATAAATGAATAATGGAAAATATAAATAAAATAAATAATAAAAAAATAATATTAAAAGTGATATTTAAAATACAAATAAAAAAACATAATGATATAAAAATATATATATATGAGTTAAGCATAAAATATATGAGTTTAAATAAGCAAGTAAACATGACGTATTAATAATATATAGCAGTATATTGCATAGGTTATAAATAACAAGTGTGTTGTATAGACGACATACTAAAGTTCTTGAATATACTTTAATCCTCGATGTAATGAGATGTTAATGGTATATAAGGTAAATCAACCTCTGATCCGTCATCTCACCTTCTGATTAAACTATTGAAACAATGAAAGTATGATGTATGTTATCTTCTGAAAGCTCACGACGTGATTGCAAGCCCGTATTACAGCATAGGAACATTAAATACAATCTATTAGAGGCTTAAAAGAGCATTTAGAACATCCCACGTAATAGAAAGTTTTAGCAAAGAAGCGAATAACTAATAAGTTTTAACCTTTGGCGTTAATGTTGAAAGTTAGTGAACACCACTTAAATGCTTTATATATTACGATCTAATGGCGAAATAATTGTAAAATGTATGGGTATTTATCTTAATTGCAGAAACAATACCAAATGTACCTTTGATATTATGTTTCTCATATGTTCATTCTTCATCGAATTTAGAGTTGCTGAAGTGACTAATTCTGTAATGCTTTTTTTTTTAAAAGAATTTTTGCTGAAAGCCAGCGAAAGAAAGGAAAAAGAAATTCCCCTTTGAGGGGCTCGCAGTGTGAATAGGAAAAGAATACCTGGTATTGGAAGGACATATTCTGGATTTACTGCTTACATAGGTAATGTAATGTTGTTTCTTAAAAAAAAATTCGGGTTAAAACAAGTTTTTAATAAATAAAATTGGATAATTAAAAAAGCTAGAATTAAGAGAGGTTTTTTAGGTTATTTCTCTTTACTCATGAACAGCATCTGTTTCAATAAGTTTCAATAACAAATATTAAGAATTCTCAAATTACTAAAAGAAAATACATGCACAATAAACTTAACCATAGCAAAATCTTTCAGATAGAAACCATAACCAATAACATAATATCTATATAATTAGTTTTTAATTAGATATGTAAATTATAAATTGTATGTAATCATTCATAGTATATATTTATGAATAAGTATTATAATTTAGATATAATAATCATATTTATTTCGTTCTCGCTAGACGATAGGTATTATAAAATATGACGTATACTATATATATCACTCTGACGGCTAGTACACGTACCGGTCGATAGTAGTACGGTATACGCGGGAAAATATTATGTCGCACCTGTACTGATAGGCGCTCACCGTCGAGTGAGGACGGTGAGGTTATCAGCGAATATTGCTCATAGCCTAGATACGGGCGCTCGACTATGAGTACGAGAGGCGGGAAACGTCAGTTGGTAATGACTAACACTCACTATACGGATATTAGCGTGAGTAGCAGCTCAAATCCTTTAGCGGAGGAGTAGTACCTGAGTACCTTGACTGTACGTATTACCTTGAGTGGCATAGCTTATGACCTAGGGTAGAAAGGTAACCTATAATTAATTTATACATACATGGTTCTATTAATTAGATATATATGTGGGTTAGAAAGGTACTTAGTAAAAGAAATCTACTAGAAAAAGAAACCACTCTTCTCTTGTGAAGCTAACTTGATAATGTATATTATAAATCCAAAAGACTAAAATGAGATTGAATATCACTACAAGTTATAGAGGCAATTGTAGATTAGTAGAGAATGAAGCATAATTGGCATGTCTGGGGGAACGAATTTGAGGCAGTAAGGCTGAAGGGTGAGATACTGTCCTAAATGGTAGTAAGACTGTCTGTACTCTCTTTCTAATGGCTTGTGTATGTGTAAAGGTAACGATCGATTCTAGAGTAGTTGAAGTTTATATACGTATGATATGTCTATGAGTAGAGTTAGAAAGGAACATATAGAGTATGATTGATGCACAGCTCTACATCATAACTCACACACAAGAGAATATTGCATTTATATAGCATAAGCCAGATATGGTAAGTAAAGCGCATACCATTTCACTCTGAGTGGCTCATGCATAAATTGATAAAGAAACATAATATAATTAGATAACCGAATTGAGCGAGGTAAATGCAAATTGATGAGTATATGGGGAACTAACGGACATGATAGTAGTATCTAGAAGAGACGTCTTCTAAGTAAAATAGTTAGTCCCATACTATAGGGATATCAGTACCATTACATAAGATGAGCCAGTACAAAGTTGTAGAGTATATCAGCCAAAGTATTGAGCCTTTTCCAACCTGTGTCAGCAGCCAAATTAAAGTTATTAGTAGTTTCATAAGCTTCAGTATATATTTCAAAAACGTAGGTCAATCAAAATACCTACTAAATGGATCAAAAAAGCTTACATAGGCTAAATAATTTGGCCTGGAATAGACAAAGAGTTTAACCGAAAAATTTGGGTTCTCAAAAAATTGTGGTTCTCAAAACTCCATAAAGATGAGGTATGAGCTATTATTTATATATATAGAGATGTATATTAACCGATCCGACGTGTGTGTGTCGTGTGTCGTGTGTCGTGTGTGTGTGTGTGTGTGTGTGTGTTGTGTGTGTGTGTGTGTCTTAACACAATGAATAATATATAATATTTATAAATACTTACTGAACCTATATATATATATATATCAATTTCTATAACATGTATATATAATATATATATATATAATATATAATATATTATATAATATATTATTATACTATATATTATATATATATATTAATAATAATAATATATATATAAATGTTGTTTACATCTATATGCATATATAAAGCACTAAATGTACTTATAATATATATGTATAATATAATTTTATAATATATATATTATTATTAGTTTTTGAACTGAGGGTGTAATATAGCTAAGTTCTTAGCTGAGTTACATGGGAACAAATTGACAACCACTCTGAAGAGAGGATGTCCGTGATGAACAAGCGGGCATGAAGCCAATTCAACATAATCACAACGGGTTGTATTAATGGAATGTTGTCCTATGTGCTTTCCCGTTGGTTCAAGTACGTAACCATATGTATCAAGAGAGTTCAATCATGTCTCTCATTATCTCAAGTGTTTAAGCAGAAATAGAAACATAACACACATATTAATGCGAATTGTCATGTAAACAATCTATATAGTTATATTCAGTCTAACCTCCTTATCAGTTTTACGTCAGTCTGTATAAAACACTTTGCTAAAAGTAAGTGTTTAAAATATTATAACACTTTCTAACTAATAGAGAAAATTACAGTTATAATAATAAGCCTAAACTATATTGGGTACTTACGTGTTATCTATTTCCAATCATTTCATCAATTCAGTTTTCTATCCAAATTCATCAATTTGTGCTGTATAATTTGGAAATCTATTTAGAGGGTGATAAGTGTACCTTTCACTACCTTTTTCATCCATCCTTATATCTTGCCATTTTCTCACATTGATTTCCTGAATATATCGTAAACTGTTTAATCTCCATGTGGTCGATTTCGGATAGATTACGATTTGAGAAGGTGTTTTATTATTATACCAAAAAATTAGCAAAGTTAAAACGGTGTATCTCGCCCGATGCAATGCCATTTTAAATGACCGTGATCTTAGCCGGTTGTAATTCTGCAGAGGCATAAGTAACGTTTATACGAGTAAATCCATGGTTTCCTCTAATATTACTGTCTACTGGATAAGATATAAACTTATTCCAAAGATTAAAGTTGGAGCGAGTTACGGAGAAATTCGGGACACTATAAATAAACGGCATCAAGCCTGGAAGGAAGACTAAATTAATATAATAATGATGAGGAAAGGTTTAATTGTGAAGGAATATATACGGATCTTCTCAGCAACCGTTGAAGATCAATAAACGGATAATAATAGTAAACATATATATACGTAGAATAGTTGTCAAATATGTGTATAAAATGTTGTAAAATTATGTGATCAAGTTAATTAAGGTAGGTAATCAGTGAACAACGTTATGACCCGTATCTTTGATACTAATAACGTATTCAGAACTTTATGAGGAGGATGAACGTCAGTTCCACGAGACTTCGTTTATATGTAACAAGGTCTCCTACATATACCGAACATAGCTGACTACATTAGGTTTCTATCTATCATGATTGATTCCACTGACAGAAGCTGGTACTTTTTTATAACCAATTATCAGGATATTCTTAATTCCATAATAACAGTCATTGTTGGGTTCATGTAAGATAAAATCCTCATTAGCGTCTTCCTGCATATCATAAGAAATAACAATCCATATTTAGCGTCAAATAGTATGTAAGGTAAGTGAGTAATATACTTCGGTGACCCACCTACTAGTACCTTAATTTTTCATTATGATATCATTGAACCTAAAGTTAACAGGTGAAGTGTATGAAAAGTAGCTCTTATTAAAGGAATCAAATTGACATGTTTCATTTATACTCGATAGATATGGTACCTACACTTCATATTTTTCGTTACGCATGTGTATTATGCAATGTACGGTGACTATCACACTACTATTCGACAATGATTAGATGTTCTTCATAATACACGTAGAAATATCACGTATATTAGTATTACATTAGCCTGCTACAAAAATATAGAAATAATATACACCTGATGAATATATTGAGAAGAGTCCGAAAATCGATGTATAGCGTGCTACTTATCAATATATAACTTGCATATCAAAGCGGGTTTCCTTTCCAGCACCTTCTGTGAGGGCAACGTCCCTGATGTGGCATAAACTTGAGAGTAAGAGTCTATTGATCACTTTAATTGTTATTGACATGTATTCCTTAAATAAATATGGTTATTCACATGTTTCTTTGCTGCAAACCATTATTATTATTATTTTTATTATTATTATTATTATTATTATTATTATTATTATTTATTTATTATCATATTATTATTATTATTATTAACTATTATAATTATTATTATATTAAATATTATTATTATTATTTAATTATATTAATTTTATTATTATTAATTAATATTATTAATTATTATTATTATTATTATTATTATTATTATTATTATTATTATTATTATTATTATTATTATTATTATTATTATTATTATTATTATTATTATTATTTATAAATTTAGTTATAATTAAATATAATTTTATTAATTTATTTATATGAATAATATAAAAATTATTTTATTATTATTATTTATTAGATACATTTTTTTTTAATTATTAATTAATTTACATATTTTATTATTATTAAATTTATAAATTTTATTATATTATCATATTTTGAATTGTCCTACTAAATATTATTATTATATATTATTATTATTATTATTATTTATATATCTTAATTAATTATTATTATTAATTATTATTATTTTATTATTTTTAATTAATATTATTATTATATTTTTTGTAATAATAAAATATGTATTATTAATTATTTATATAAATATAATTATATTATATATTATATATTTATATATATTATTTATTTATTATTTATTTTAATAATATTATTATATGATTATTTATTATTTATTTATATAATTATAATATTATTATTATATTATTGGAGCGATGAGGACACCTTTAAATTAAATATTTGTGAATAATTTAATTCCTATTGATTTAATTTATTTCATTAGTTTTCCATTTGAACTTTTTTCTTGAATAATTTTCCAGTTGACTGATTCATTATTCTCGGGAGAGACATAATTATTATATAATTATCATCATCAATCATCATCATCATCATCATCGTCATCATCATCATCATCAATACATCAAATCATCATACATTTTATTCATATCTTATAACATAATTAATACATCTCATTATTATATATTAGTATAATGAAAAAATACATAGAATTGATTACAATTATATATAAATAATAAAAATTGTATTCAAAATGTTTGTCTTGTGTTAACAAAGCCGATTGTGTTAGTATAAATATTGAGATATTTAATATTAATATAATATTAATTAATATATTTATTATCAGATTATATTAATACATCCATTATGGACATTATTATTATTATTATTATTTATAATATTGATTCAATAATGTATTAAGGCGATAATGATACCTCGCTTTATGATATAATGACTAACATGGATTAAATATTACAAAGCGTATCATAGTAATAACATAGACGTTTAATATAAATCCGGCTTATCTATCACATTTCTCAATCTCTACACACTTCGTCTCCTCTTCGTCCATGCAATATCTCGTGCTATATCTCACTTTGAACGGGGCCAAATAGGAGACAATCTCTGTCATCATATATAACATCTTTTTAATAGTTTTTGATGGACCTGCCTATCAATCTCTTCAGTGGGTCCCACTTGTTATGGAATACTATTCATATATTATATCATAATATTATCATATAATATATATATATATATATATATATATATATATATAATATATATAACTATATATTATATATATATATATACTATATATAGAATATAAATATATAAATATATATAATATAATATATATAATATATCATATATAACTATATAATATATAATTACTTTATTCATATATTATATAATATACTTATATATAACTTATATATATTATATATTATATATATATATATATCCCAATCCCAGTCAATGACAAAAATTCATCTTCAATTTCCAATCCATATGAAAAGTAAAGGTGGCAAAGTGAATGTTCGTCAAAAACTACCGAATGTTCAGCGTACTTTGGCAGGAAGAAATTGTCACAAGCACTATTTAACCCTTCCGCTCCCCATGTGGATTAATAAACACTAATTTTAATATAGATTTTCTACCTTATTCCCTGGTGCATAAAAACTGTTTTTGCATTAACTTATTTATACACGATATACTCACCTCTACGATTTCCGCACTAAATATCCTCCGTTATGTAGAACTATTCGCATGCGCCGACCGTAAGTTACGACGTCACCAACATATAATGTTCTATCTTCCAGCTTGAATGTCGATTCTCCACAAAAGTTCTCAGTCACCTTATTTACATCCAACATACGAGACCTTAACATTCACCCCACAGTAAAAGATAATAATTCCTCGGGAGTAGGATTTGCAACTGTTAATTTTTTTATTTGCTTTATTTTTCTACTATTTTTTATATTAGGTAAGTATATACAGTTTGGGGATAAGTGGTAAAAATTAAGATTTATTAGGTAATAATATAAAAATTTACAAGATTTTCATACTACCCCAATCTACCGGCATTACCGGCTCCGGCTCTGTACAGGGCACCAGGCATCCGAGGCTCTAGTGCTCCACACTATACGGCTGGCTCCGGAACA
>JABUQX010021555.1:57500-75000 GCA_015478945.1 Trachelipus rathkii
GCGACCACCATCAGTCAAAGTCTCTACCTAATTAGTTTCATAAGTAGGCGGAAAACCAATAAATCAGTAAAGATTAATAGGAAGTATAAATATATACACTATAGTATGAACCTATCTAGGAGCGCATCAGATAGCCCAGTACTGGCGATACTGAGGAAAGAAGTGAGAATGAGATTCCCAGATGTCCTATAAGTAAATGAGTAGTTGAGAAGGTTTTCACAAGATCTTAGAATATAGATTATCAAGTGATAGATATAGGCGATAGAATAGAAAGTGATAATCATTAAATATAGAACACTGACTTACTATTTATCGGAATCGGTTGGACTCATGTGCGTATTATATATAGTTCCAACATACATGATAGGTATAAGTGTTAGTATATTAGAGACATAGTGAATATATATATTGTAACGAAGAGGAGGGGTCACACGAGTCATAATCACTCTCATATCTAAACACGGGAGAGGAATGCTACAACCGGGCTCAACTAATACCGCCTATTACCTAACTGATATATACTATAAAGATATTATTCAGAGAGCTCGCATAGCACACCGATCACATTTAATACACTAAGGCAAAGAGGCTAGGTATCACTGAGAGATGAAAGGATGAGTAAGGTAGGATGAGGTCAGTAATGTGATACCTCAAGAATCATCTACTCACGATAGGTTTAAGTTTAAAGGTAAAAATTAGGTTGCCGAAGAGATTTAGGCCTATTATATATTCAGATGGAAGAATATTAGACAATACAGATAACCTAATCAGAAACGAGATAAGTGGTATATATAGGACTATGACAGATTTACAATAGAAGTTATGTTTAGTAGATGCTATTTATAGTGACATAGAGGCCAGAAAGATTTGTCAGTAAGGTATAGAAAACAAGAAGTTAAGCTATGCACTTTTCAGATTTTATGATTATGAAAGCTCATACGCCTTGACTCTTACGTCTGAAGAGCTATCCCTGAGCATAAATCAGTATTTCTAGCTGAATGATATTTAAGCAAGATGTGATAGGAGAAACGAAGAATATATCCACTCGCCGTAAAATATAAACGAATATATACACTGTCTCTAACCTGAATGGCAGATAGTAAACAAGTACGTAGATCGAATACCAATGGATTTGTGAGTTAACCAATATCACAAATTTGTCCCCCCAAAATTTCTATAACTAGCTCATTATATACATTAGTATGATTACAGCTTCCCCTTATCTATATATATATATATATAAAGCTATTGAAATAGCGTCATACTAAGAGTCAAGAGTATCTTCCAAATTATAGTTTAGCGTATGAGAAGTCATCGCAAAGGCCTATCCTAATGAGCCCGTATCATAATTAGTGTCACAGAACGCTTATAGGGCAGGATGGAGCTGAGAGAGAAATTAGAATATTAATGAAGAATATTAATATAAGGTTTGTGGTCAGTAATATTATACCAAATAGTAGAAGCTCGAAGGTATACTTGTGAGTAATTATAATAGTAAGAGAATAAGAGTACTAGTTAGGTTGAAAACTTAAGAGTCCAATAAATTGTGTTTCTAAAGTAAATTTGAGTTAGTGCCAGTACGGAAGTGTGTGGGTTCTTTAATTTATAAGTCGTTAGTCGTAAATTCTAGGATAAGTTATTATTAGATAGAAATAGTGATTATTTAAACTGTATATCACTATATATATATATATACCTATATATAGTATATATATATACCTCCTTCATACCCCATACTATAATAAACAGTATGAGAGGAACCCTATCCAACCTTTCTTATTCTCTCTCGCCTCTTGGTACAATAACTCACATTTATAATCTCCTTAACACAATTCTCGATTCACTCGATATACTCATAATTCCTATAATTATATCACATTTTTCCTATACGAGTTTATCTCTACCTCACAAAGTCATACGGTCTAGGTATTCCATCACTACTAAACGCACTTAGCCATCATTATATAATATAAACTCAAATTACACTCAGATACTTAAAACCTAACCGATACTATATCTAAATTACATTATATGATATATACTTTACTACAATAAAGTACTCAAATATAACTACAACATATACTTTTATCTAATTTATTCTCTCATTTTATACCTCATTTATTCTACACCACACAACTCTTCTAATTATATCGTTACATATATATATCCTCATTATTAACTATTCTTCTTTAACATACCTATATAGCATATGCCCTAAAGATTGAGTATCCATCTACTGAACTAACTATTATGAGACTTTATTAGATCTATACTATTTTATTACAGATCATAAGTCTCACTAACTATAATATATATATATATATATACAAATATCATATCAGGTATACAACTCTATACCTCATCATTAGATTCTAGCTCACGATCGCTAAAGACTCATTAGTACCCTTTACATATATTTACACTCAAATCGATTTAATATTATGCTAATACCTAGCAGCCTTTCACTGCATTATCACAACCTTTCCTCATAACTACACTCTGCAATCAATCCGTTCCCTTTCATTAATATTCCAACACATAACCACTAAAATCTTTTAAACTCTCAGACACACTTTTTTCTAGCACTGCTGCATATCTAACCATAAAACTTCACACACTGAAGACTGTCCCTCACTCACAACCTATAAACCTTACATCTTATCTACAGTCTACTTTCACTACACCCTCCACAATTTATCATCACCTGCCTAAATCCATCTATCAAACTCTCAAACTCTTCTTACAGATATCGCCACACATAAACAAATCATCTGCATATAATAAGGAGGGCAAATCTCTCAATCTCCATTCTCCATCATATTCATAACACCATTATCCGGCCATTTCCCCTACCCATCGATATTATTTCATACCCCATCCATATACAATATTTGAATAATAACCAATAGGAGACTTAACACACACTGTCTACAACTCCGCTATTATCCTAAACACAATCAACTCAATTGACACCATATTATTTCATTACACTACACGCTTTCACTATCGTCATACATAGTCATATTTGATTCCATTCAGAAAGCCTAAACCACGCACACCATATATATTCAACTTAAACTACTGCCATAAACGTCATTGCTCACTATATTTATACATCTAAATATACGCCAATATTGAGCAAATCCCTAAAACTAATCCTTAAATTATTACATCTGACCATATTTAGCTGTACTTATAGGAAGGGCTGCAAAGAGTGTAACTATTGTATACCATAACATCACTCTATGACCACTCACCTAAACTCCATTATCCTTGTTCTTTACACCATCAATCCTTCATGTCATATAATTATTTATTATAATATATTAAATTATAAATATATATATATATATATATTATATTATATATATATATACTATATAATATATATAGTATATATATCGAATTTGGAATTAGAAATTATTGAAACTAAAATATACATGAGCATATTTACCATTTCCATATATAACAACATATCATAACTTTACCTACCTATCATAATCCTTAGTCCTTCTTTTATACTCACACTTAACCTAATATAAGGTACTTATTAACTCATATATTTATTTATGTTATAGAGAGCTCTCACACCTCCAATTACCCTTGGATCTATATAACCTACTCTCCAAGTAACTGACTTTTAATATCATCACTAAACTTATCCCAAATCCAATAAAGTTACACCACTAAGACCTCCGTTTATCATTGATATCATTTTCACCTAGTAAATTTATACTATACCTGGTCAGATTTACAATTCTTTCAACTCTCTTTCTCAAACTAATCAACCCATTATTATACCTAGTATTCCTATTATTAATTAATAAATTACTATCTTTCATTAATTAACTAATTACCTGTGATAACATCCAATACAAACCCAAACACATTCCACTATATCACCCTATATAATATATATCTTCATTATCGTTCTATCATTGATGCAGAAATTTACGAATGTGTTTTCATTCTACACACACCCTCTACACATTATCATTATCTCAGTTAACAAAATGATACACACATCCCTATATCATATATATTCTTGATAGCAGGTTTTCTCAGCTTATTCTCCTATTCTTAAACCTTTCTAGCGCTATTACTATTCACCAGAAGAGCTTACCTATTATACCCTTGTATAAGTCCTACCATTCATACTCCTTCCAACTTGTTCATTTACCTCTTGTTTCACGTATACAACTATAAGCACCTATTTTAGTATTTTACTTTTATTATTCTATTATATATATAATTATCATAATGAAGGAATTTGGATTCCGAGACTTCTCATCATTATAGTTTAGTACATTTCAACCACGCTTCAATTTATTTACCTCATATTAACTACGCTTATACAACTAACCTCATTTCATTCCAGCCATTCAGTATAACTGATATTTCTTACTATATCATATATAATATATACTAAGCACTATATTCCAAAAAATACTTCTATTGCCCACCTATACTTAACATAAATTTGCGTATACTATTACATTATGCCTACCCAGAATTTGATTATTACAGTATAATACTAAAACATTGTATTCATACATTCACCGATTATACTAGCGTAGGACCGACTATCTACATTATATCATTCCTTATAATTGTCTTTAGCTCACTTACTTCTCTCTTAATTTCTACTTCCTTTCGTATCACCTCCTCTACCATTCACCTAGCCCCACTAACTTATATTTTACATAGAACAACAACTGATCCCGAATCGCATTTACCTAAACCCCTCACTCAGATTTTAACATCCAATACTTTATCATCACTTAATACCTCTCTACCACATCAAAAATCAAGTATATACTTTCACTTGATACTCCATCTCATCATACCTAAATACCATACTCTATGTATAACTTATGGATATATATTTTGGAAAATAAAATATTTACTATTAATATATATAAGTAAAATTTAAATAGTGTATATTTTAAAAATTAGTATATAAAAATAAAAATATAAAAATTAAAAATAAAATTATATTTTTAAATATTTAATAATATATTTAAAAATTACAAAAAAATAGAAAAATTTATAAAATATTTGAAATCAGAAGTTCAGAAATATCATCCATTTGTATATAAATAATGAATCATATTTAGCAAATTTGCAATATAAACATTAATGTAATTGTTGAATGCGGATAAAAATTATAAAATACCTACCTTAGATAATTACATGACATGAATAACATGAATGAGATTTATGTCATTACAATATCATTGTCAGATATTTATAATGACATGATGAAAGTATATTTAAATTTTCAGCTACGTTACCTTAAGGAGGGTGAGGGCACGTTAATACGCCGAGATGTATACGTAGCCAGCGTCACATATATTGCTTTGAGAACGGGACGTCAACTAATAAATATATAGTGTTTATCTTATTTCTCTTTTAACTCGAATCTTCGTAGCTGGTAATAAGAATTCTTTCTATGTGTTCGTCCGTACTCTTATCTATATATTAGTCTTCGTCACATTATTTTTTTGTAGTATTAACTCGTCTGATGTGTTGATCTGTTGTAATATATCTCAAATGTGATCTTCAAAACAGAGCAGCTAAAGCCTGAGAGCCGAGACAACTTCTAAACCTAATCCTCGTTACTATACAGCTCATATCTGACTTATATATATATATAATATAATATATAATATTAATATATATTAATATTAATATATATACTATATATATATATATATATATATAATATATATATATATATATATATATATATATATTTAAAATTAATATAAATATTATTATATATATATATATACTATATAATTATATTATATATATATATAATATAATATAATATATATATTAATTAATAAATAATTATACTAATATATATAATATATATATATAATAATATTTGTATAATGTTAATATATTATTAATATATATATATAAAGTAGAATATTATGAAGATTATGTGTAAGAATATATAATTAGAATATTTAAAGATAGCCGCATTTTACGTATAAATAATGTAAGAAAATAATAGTAATATAGAGTGATGGTATATATAGGGTAAACACTTTCGTATATCTGTTATATAACATTTATACTAGTGAATAAATATGTGTTTAGGGTATGACGGTGCAAGTATAGGATAAATGATATTTTGGAGATGAAGTAGTCTAATTATAGAGAAAGTATAGAGTAAGGAGTAATGTGCTCTGTAGTTTTTGAGCTTTATTTAATTGGAGTGTATATAAGTTGAAGTATATAGGAATAACTACTCAGTCTTATATAGTATGATAAATTTTATACTTTATATCACTGTTTAGGCTATTTTTCTAATACGAGTATCTATCAGGGAGCTAGCACATACAGATGAGAACCGTAGTGCGAGTTTGAGATTACCTATAGTTTTCTATTTACTGTAGTATCTCTAGATAGATGTCTGCATTTACAGACTATATGTACTTGTCTCTATTTCCTTACTTTCTTTTTCTCCTTCTTTATGCATTAATTCGTTCTACACAATAATGATTAGCTCTTTTGTCTTGCCCGTAACCCTCACAAACTCTCTATCATATCACTAGGATAACACTGTAGTTAAAAACATGCACAGTATTTTGTACGAAGAGTATTTACGCTATACCACACTCTAGTTTACATTTCACAAAATTAATGTCTAGACAGTTATAACACGCTGATATGTCAATCCTCTCCTCTCATTATATATTTCAATTATTCTATATGTTAAGATATACCATTTAATATCCTTATTAATATATATATATATTAATATTAATTAATATTGATTATATATATATATAGTATATATAATATATAATATATATATTAATATAATATTTATATATTATATATATATATATATATATATTATATTAATTAATATTTATTAAGTTAATATATATATATATATATTATAATATATATATACTATATTAATATTATATATATAATTTATATATATATATATATACTATATCATAATATATATATTATTATATAATATATATATATATAAATATGCATATTATAAAAGTATTTTTTATTTTAGTCATTATGACAGTGACTATGGGTCATTTGTAATAATCATACATTCAAAGATTAGTCGTACAAATGTAACGGATCCAAAAATAGTAAACGGAGAAAAAAATAAGGACTTATTCGGTATATGCGTTCATGTAAAAGATAAATAAGATTAACGAGTTTGTTATACTTACCGATTACTCAAATAAAACTAGTATCGATATGATACGGTCGTGCACCACCCTCTTTAATATATGTATATATAATATTATATATATTATTTAATTATATATATATATATATAATATATATATATAGTATATATATATATATATATATATATAATATATATATATATAGTATATATATATTATATAAGTATATATAATATTATAATATATTATTATATATATATATATGTATATATGTGTATATATATAATATATAATATATATATTATTATATATATAATATAATATTAATATATATAATATATATATAATATATATATATAATATAATATATATAATATAATAATATATATATATATCCATAAGTATTATCTAGAGTAGGAGTGTATAATATTAAATTTGTTATGAAAATAGTATGATTGATTTTGGTGTTGGTGAAGAAGATGAAGGAGATGTTGAATAGTATGTGTTGGATGTTAATCAGTGCTAGAGAGAGGTTATAGGAATGGATGGAAGAAAGATATTAATATTGTTCATGTATAAATATTAAAGATATATGATGGTGAGAGGATTGGAGGATGGAAGAGGAAGGTGATACGAAAAGGAAGTAGGTAAAATTAAGAGTGAGAAGTAAGTGAGCAAACAATAAGTAATAGTATGTTAAGTAGCGCTTCACCCTAAGTAATATCTGAGTTGAATTGAACAAGTGGTATATCTATGAGAACTATAATCTTAGGGGGCTAAATATGTAAAATAGTAAAGCCATTATGGTGTAGTTAGACGAGAGTCAGGAAGTTATAGTTGGATGTAGCTATATAATAGGTAGTAAGTAACCGATTTCTGAATGGTGAGAAGAAGAGGTGATGAAAAGCTGGAGTAAAGTTAAAATATGTAGCGTGGTTGAATTGTAAAAAAAGCAAAATGTATATCGAAGTCTCAAAAGAATGATGCTTGAATTAATTAAGTGAAGGAAAATAGAAATAACTAATAGGTATATACGTAGTGAGAATAAGAGGTAATTAAATCCAGTATTGAGGAGGAATGATGGGGACTTACAAGGAATAGGAAGTTCACTTATCTATGGAAGGTAAGTAGCGCAAGGAGGTTTATATAGATAATAATAAGGGAACCTATGCTTCAGAATACTGAATAGAGGATGGTGCCTTTTTGTAATTGAGAATGTAATGATGAGATGTATGAGGGAGTTAGTGTGGATAAAGACACTTCGAAAATACTATGCACAATAATTAACTAGATATATTATATATGAAGAGGTGATAGTAGAATGTGTGTGGGTTTTGATGGTGCAAGAAGAACAATAGGTATTTATTGGAGATTCTGATTCTATTATATGCAGAGGAGGATAGGGTAGTATAAGTGAGAAAGTTGTAAAATGAAAATATACTCAGATATTATATAATATATATGAAATAAATTACCCTGTGAAATGAATCAATAGAACGGAGGCGAGTATGGTGATTATGATTGGTATTATGGATAGTTAGTGTATGACGTATTATAGGAGGGTATTAAGTTATCCGGGTTGGAGAGAGCGGTAATAGTTAACTCTATATTATAAGGGTAAGGTAGAAAAAAGAGGAAACTATAGAAATTTATGATGAGGAGTATAAGTTTATGGTGTTGTATGGAAGGTCATGCTGAATATTTTGGTCGAAAGAGGCGTCGAGGACTGAAGGATGATTGGTGAAGACACCACGGATTGTAGAATTGTGGTAGATCTATTGTAAAATTCAAAATCTTAACAGTGAGATATCACAGATGATTGAGAAGACGTGGACTAAGAAGAATAAATTAATAAGTATTTGCGCGAGTAAAGAGTAATGTGATTATGCACCCACGATACACGTACAAAAGTTGGAGTATTAATAGGGAATCACGTATATAGGCGGTATGTTAGCTAAGCTACAGTACCGGTGTTGAGAGCTTCTACAGTCAGCAGAGAGAGCGAATGGAAATTCAACAGAGTATATTATGAATGAAAGATAGTAAGATATACGCGGTAAGAGTTACATGCACAATCGCAGAATCAATTCGTGATCCCGAGTTTAAGGTATAAGAGCGTAGATGAGATCTCAACGAGAGGATAAGTGTATGTACTGTCGCTGAGTTATTCACAGTAGAGGTCGAAGGCAGCTATAAAAGAAATCGAGAGAGGTATGGTGCTGACCCGAATGCGTTAAGATGAGCGAAGAAAAAAGAGGATAGATGAAGGCGGCTGGCACAAGGGCACTGTACTACCAAGCTAGATGATCCTACGAGTAGGTAGGAGCAGGTAATCACTGCTAAAAGAAGGGTATTGAATTGATGGTTGTGAGCTAGAGAGCTTTGAGCAGGGTGTGTAAATGTGCTTGAGGCGGATTGAATAAGTAAGAATCACGTATGTAAAGTAGTTTAGAGGTTATATGGAAAACGCTTGTATTGATCGATAGATAATGGAGACATCCCTCTACAGCTGATCTCTTGAATATAAGGTGTGCGCTCACAAGAAGAAGCTCTATCGCGTGAGCAGATATAGTATTAGACAGATGCGCTTGAGTTCACATATATTATAGGGATATGGTTGTATTGGGATGGACGCCAACGAGAATGACACGAACACGTCTCGACTGACTTCATCAAGCGACATGAGTAAGAACTAGGACACAGAAGGAGAAATATACGAAGTAGCACCTACAATAAATTCGGGAGCAGAAGGATCTCCAATCAGAACACTCGAGAAAATGACTCAAGCGCATCCATTATCTGATTACACAGGGAGACTACTAATTTGTTCATGTATTACAAGTTCTTAAATAGAGGTTGTTTTAGGTATATTGAGTCTTGTCTAGCCTTATTTCAGCATACTAGTCTATGCAGTCGAACGGTATCTTGCATACGCATAGAACTATTAGCAAAACTGCTTTACGGTATGGATTTCTGTCTTCACATAGATTGCTTAAAGTTTGATTATGGGTATGACACTAGCTAGTGAATCTATGGATCCAAGCGGGACACGTACACTAGCGTGGATTTCACATGTTAATCGATTTCTAAGAGTCACTGTAAGACATTGATCGTCGTATATATGTATGGAAAGCAGATATTTTTACAGAAGTAATGATGGTACGGTATAAGTATAGCAAAAGACGGAGAGGCACAATATCGTCCACGTCACGTATACAAATGTTCAAGACAATGTGAATACTGCATTCTGTTAACTACTATGCTTTGGGCACACACATGACGTGTCGCATGATGAAAGTAACTGATAATGCTGTGCGATGATCATTTATATGAGAATCGTTAACTTAGTAGGCTGTATCCTTTCTAATTGGAGCTATATTGCATATGTCTGAGCGATGTACTGCCATATTGAGGCACTTTGGAATAAGATATCGCTGATGTTACCAATAATAGCTCGATAATTAGTAGGTGAGTAGCATTATACGTATATGTTTTTCTATGCAAGAAGATTAAATAGATTTGTGTAAGTGTTTTTGACTCAGTTTTTTGTATAACACTGAATGGTTGGGGTCTCTCATACTGATTTAGGTTGGCTAGAAGTATAAATCATTTAGTATTCTCAACGATCTGGAGTATAATAACTCATAAATATAGAACTCAGCTAGCTTTAAACATGCATCTTGGTATATTGTCTTTCCATGTATATAAATTAACTTGAGATTGAGTAACATTTTATTGGTCACTTATTGTTTTCACCATAGTCCCTTCTCTCTATAAATACACCACAACATTTGTTGCTATATTATTGTTGTTTAGATATCTTCTGCATTGGTAAAACACCTTTAATGCTCTGATATATGAATATTTCATCCATTTACATGTATATAATCTCTTATTATTTTCTCTGCCTCTCAATGTTATGTACTGTTCCTCATCCTCTATGGCTTTGACTAATCTTAGACAGCGTTTGTCTTTTGCATTGTAATGTTGACTGCACTTAATCTTTGTAGAGTGTATTCGGGTCCTGAAGTTTGAGTGAATGGGTCTACTTGTTGATTGAGAGGTTCTATACTCATTCTATGTAGCGCATTATTAATATGGCAACAGAATAGACTATCGACTTACTCAGAGTGTACATTGACTATCTATAGTTGTTAATAGACCGGATAAAGTGTAGTAAGAGAGCTATGTCATTATCTCATCTACAGAGTTGAGCAGCACGGAGAGTAGTTGTGTCATTTGTCACTTTCTTCGACCTAATATTATCTTATACTTTGTAACATCATATCCTCATTTTAATTATTATCGTCTCGCTACTTAGTGTTCGCTATTATGCGAGTGCGCGGAGCAATCATTTAGCATAATGTCAAGGTTAGTGAAAGTATAATAGAAACAGTGAAGTATCGCGGGCCTGTAGTTGAGGATAAACATCTTCAGCTCAAGGATCAATAGCTCCTCAACTACTTTAACACTTTAAACTAAGTAACATTTACGCGCAAATCATAGAAATGTTAGTGAATAGACTCACCTTCTCGTATCGTACGCACAGAGGAGTCTGGCTTCGTGCCAAGATTGAAGGAAGTGCACAATTACATAAGCGAACTCACGCTGTCCGAGTTTCGACATTCTAATCGATCAGCACACAACTATATATCTCTCGGCCACCATAGAAAACCAGGAATGGAAACATACTCGCGCTAGGAACACGGAGCTCCTTGTGACTACCAAAAATTCTGTCGTCTATGTTATGAGATGAGTATACTCTAATTCGTTCTTGATACAGGGATTAGGGATCGTTGTGTCTGTTATATTCTCTTTACACTTATCTGAACATATGAACATATTAACGGACGTTCAGAATCACATATACGCTTCATCTTCTAAAATATGGATTTTCTAATATTATCCCACTCCTTCTATTATACTCTAGAGCGTCGCTTTTGGCACAAAAGAAGGCCATCCAATTTGAGCGGACATCCTCCCCTCTCCTATCTGTCTCTCACGCGTGTCCTTATGCACTTCTAGAGCTCATAGGTTGAATTATATTTAGGAATCGGTGGCATGGTCACTCCTGAATCTAATTATGAACTCAGTTAAAGGATAGGAGCGAGGTAGCTCAGGATGGCTAATCTACTCCTCACGATGTTTATGAGAGAAGTGTATGCTTCTCATAGATATGCTGGCCCCTCCTCACTTTACGTTATCAATGCATATATTCATTAATGTCCAATTACTAACATATATTCCCTTTCGTAGTTATGGAAAGTCAACGCTATAAATATTCCTAACCGATTCCGAAAAAAGGAAGCCGCTCTGATCCTTCTATCTATCGCCCTATAGCTCTCACTTATAGTATTCTATATCTATAAGACTTTGAAACCTACATTTCTTTGCTAACTCTTAGCATTTCACTTATAGACGCATCTGGAATCTACATTCACTTCTTTCACGATCGCCTAGTACGGTATTATCAGGACGCTTACGAGGAGTCTATACTGTATGATTATAACTCTATCTCTATATTCATTACTGATTTATATGGTTTTTCACCGCCCTTAGGTAAATATGTGAGGAGTACTTATGCGGTGGTTGAGCTATGAGTCTATAGAGTACATATACTACAATAAGCATTTGACTCGAGAGGTTAGGCACGCCGTCTCAATGTCTCTCCAAGCATTACCTTACCATATTGGTTTCTACTCTTCACTTTTGTATACTTATACTATGTCTAAGGTTTTCTCTCTCACATAATCTAGCTCATATACTATCGTACTGTTGATTTGACGTAGGCAACTCATTACTTAGTTTCATTATTATCATTGGTATCAATTGTAGGGTATCTACTTACAGGGTATTCGTCATATATCACCTACTATTTATCTAACTTATTATTATATCCTAATTATATGATTTATCAGCTAGCACATACTATAACTCTTCCGAGTACGGTAGAGGTGACTCAATGACTCTGAGTCACCTCATTATCATATATCTTTCAACCATATTTCAAATTCATCACTACCTTATTTATTATAACTATCTAATGAATTAGGGCCTCTATCGGTTTAAAATTATTTCCGATTACTTATTCTCACATCTGGATAGAATTATTTATTACTCAGGTAGTGTAGGAGTCCGGTCTCAATACTTGTACAATTTTTACTAATAAAAACTTCAATACTTTATACTAAATAATCTCTATACCTCTACTCATAATAATCACACTCTTCCTAAATTTCCTAATCTACTTTACGACGTAGTATTCTCTCTCGAGTCATTCACACTGCTGAGAATAGAGGTAGAAGCTAGATACTCTAGTGCCACCGGTTTCGGAAATATTTGCAAAATAAAGGATTCTTGAGGGAGAAAACCTACATCACATAGGGTCTCGCACTCAGAGAATAGAACTAATTAGAGCGGTGATACTTGACTGAGGAGTAATAGGAGTGATATTGTCTGTCTTACGTACTATCACAATCATAGTTAGCAATAAGTACTCTCCAAGGCCAATACCACTGAGGGACCGTCACCGCACACTCAATAGGGTCTGTAAAATAGAGTACTCTAATGGCTCCTCAGAATATATGGAAATAGTGCTGATCGAGGTAGTATATTCAATCCACGAGGAACTATATGGATCATTGAGAAGCGAACTCTCCAGAATAATCTTATTCATAATACTTAGTTTCACTATATTATCCACTTACAACTGACCTCTATCTATATGCGGCTACGATGTTTGGTGCTTTATCTTTTTTCAATAGATATCGCAGCCAGCGGCAGATGCTCGAGGAAACTTGTAACTCGCGTACCATCCAAACCTTTACGTAGGCCTCAGGTACTCATAAAAGTCCAAGGTAGGTGCTGTTCTGCCATTGAGTATTTGAGAGTAGGGATATATCAGTATACTCTAGGATATATACGCTTGGGTATGCTCCTTCTTACCTTGCCACCCTATAAATAAGTTTATTGATCATGATGTTTCCATCTTTTAAATTACTCCTATCTATAGTTTTAAAACTATTCCATTATTGCGATGTGTGTTCTTCTGCATAATTTTTAAATAGAGGTTAGGAAACATTTAACTTGGGTGCTCTGATTTTGTTCTCATACTACTCTCATGATTCTAATTGATTTCATGGCTTACATATGCTATGGCTTGATTAATTCTTTCAGTTAACTTCTAATTCGGTGAGTGACTAGGCGTAGGTATTATTGTTATAATGTAGGGGGTGAGGATATGTTGTGGGCCCTAACCTGGGCCAGATCTCACATTGACTGAATATTATTAACCATATAGAGTATGGTAGGTACCGTATTGCTATATCCCTATTTGAACTTTATGAGAAATGAGAATTTTTTTCCTCAATTAAATTTAATAAATTTTAAAAATATTGAGTTATTAGTAGGAAAGAGTGTTTGTTACTGCGTATATACATAGTTCTCGCAAAGTTGAGGAATTTATTTCCTTCGATCCTATTTTTGTCCAGCAATAAAGGTATTTTTTGTGGTTCTTTACAATCATTTAAGACAATCAAAGGATTCCAAAAACCTTCGTAAGTATTCTCTGTAACACGAGCAAACAAACTACCGATCAACGCGATTGATTTAAAATCTACTTAGTCCCTTTATCGTCATTATTCATAGTTAGATTCTCGTATGGCAGTTGTATTGTAAGAAAATTAGTATTCACTCTCTATAACAGATATTATATATAATATATAAAAGTTGGGTTTAAAATTATCATCTTTCATTTTGGAATAGATGAATTATGTCACTTGTTCTCTTCTCACCGCATCTCGACGTTAAGCTACAAGAAATATTCTGATTATATTATGGCAATGCCCAAGATTTTGGTTTGTTAATACACAATAATAAGTTAAGAATAGGTACTTTAAGTTATTTATTATATAACATTATAGAAGATACATAGGAAATATTTTTTGGAAGTTTTATTAATAACACATAGAAGACATAAAGAAGTCATTAAGACATTAATACATTAAGAAGACAGAATTTGGGTTTATTTAATACATGAAGATACAGTAAATAGATTTTAAGTTTATTAATACCTTTAAAATTGACATAATACAGGTATATATTTTGGGTTTCATTAATACATTAAAAGTATAATATTATAGAGTGTGGATGGGCATACTGCTAATATGTTAAACTATTAGAAGATAAGTTTACTAAACAATAGTTCAGTGCATATAATCTTATATGATACAAATCTTATTTTACTATGCTATTGATTATTAGAAGATAGGTTATACATCTCTAGAATGATGACAATGACTACGGTTAGTTTAAAGTTCTATTAGAATATACAATTCTCACTTACGATAATTCAGTCCATATCAGTTTTCACATTCTATAAATATTTAATAAATATTAATTAATATATATATATATATTATATATTATATATAATATAATATATATATATTTAATATTATTATATATATATTAATTATATATTAATATATATATATTATAAATATTAATATAATTAATTAATATATATATATATAATTAAATATAACAACAGTTATATATATATATTAATATATATATAATAATATATATATAAATATTATAATATATATATTAATATATAATATATATATATTTATATTTAAATATATAATATATTTAATATATATATATTATATATATATCTATAATATATAATATAAGTATTAATAATATATATATAAGTATAATATACTATATATATATATATATATATAAATATATATATTAATAATAAATATTATATATAAATAATTATTTTATATATACATAATACTATATAATATAATATATATATATATAATATATTATTAATATATAATAATAATATATATTAATTATATATATATATATTATTATATATATAATATATTATATAATATATATATATTAATATATATACCCCTATTATATATATATATATATATATTTATTAATATATACTATAATATATAATAATATACATATATATATATTATATTATAATATATTATATATATATATATATTATATATATATATATATATATTATATATATATTAATAGTATAATATTTTATTAAAAAAACATACCTTTTATTATAACGGATCCTATATAATATTTACCTGGGATCAGGGTCCGTGATTATATAATACACGCCGTAGTAGGACTATATAGGAAGTATCAGGGATAATTATTAATGGGGTACGGGTCACCTTATTTACTAAAAATACTAAGCGCACCTAAAACGGAGTTCAGCTAATCTGAAAGTATTATTATTAAATAATAATTAAGATTATCTCGAGACCCCTCAAGGATAATAGTACTAATAATAACTTACAAACTGCTACGCTCAGTAATAGTAAGTATTATCCTATATTCATTTATATATTATTTAGTTATCATAATTAAATTGGGTTATTTACACTATTTTTATGCTACTTTAGAACTGATATATACCCTTAGACCTTATTAGTAGGAACTTAGATACCTTCTATATGCTTATATTTGAAGATTTTTATTTATTTAAATCATTGGTGAGTTGAGTCGATAACCATAAAAGTTTTATTTATTCTATTTTTATGTATTAATAGTATAATAATAAGTATAGTATAGTAATACATATGAAAATATAAAAGGATTTTGGGTTTATAAAAACATATAAAAATACTAAAGTAATATATATTATATATATTATTTATATTATATATATACTATATATATATATATATATATATAATATTATTATATATATATATAAATATATATATATATATATATATATATATACCTTATTATATTTGATGGGCTAATTAAATTGAAAAAAACTGCGCATTTGTGTTTAACAGACTACAATTTACTCGCAAGCATAACATCTGACGACTTTCAAATAATAAAAAACATCTGGATTGTTTTACACGTCAACCTCTTACCAGAAAAAATGTTGATTAGTTGGACATTCGAATTATTTTCAATATCTTGATTGATTTTTTATTCAAATTTTGAAAAAATAAAAAAACATTTAAAAAGGTACAAATGAAAGCTCATTAAGGGAATTATTTAAATACAAAAAAAAAATAAATTTTAAAAAAAAAAAAAAAAGAGAAATAAGTGCGATACTCTTTGATAATTAAAAAAAAAAAAATTCAACACAGTTATATTCAAAGAGGTGGACGAAGTTGATGATGAAGATCTGGAAAAAAATCATTTATCTGTCTAATACTTGGTGATTTACCAAACTATATAAAAAGCAATTTGCTTTACCAAAATCTTTGGCTAGAAACTAACTATTATATACACCAGCA
>JABUQX010021556.1:0-11637 GCA_015478945.1 Trachelipus rathkii
AGATGATACCATAGTGGCCACCTCAGTTAGGAATAGTGAAGGATGCATTAAAGATACAAAATGATCTTGATAAACTTCTTGGGTGGCCAGATAAGTGGCAAATGAATTTATTAGTAAAAAGTGTAAGGTCTTGCACGTAGGTTACTCAAAATAAAAGTTTTAACTACGATATGAATGGGGAGTGCTTGAGTCTGTGGACCAAGAAAAAGATTTAGGTGTGTTATAGAGCAGTAATTTGAAAGAAGCTAATCAATGTTTGGAAGCTAGAAATAAAGCTACTAAAAAGCTGGACATAATAAATCGCAATGTTGTTTTACCAAGAGCAAGGAAGTAATAAGTAAGAATGTTATAATAGCTATGTTAGGCCAGTAATAGAGTACTGTGCCACAAGTTTGGGCCCCTTATTTTAAAGAAAGACTTAGATATGGTAAAGAGAGTGCAGCGTAGAGCAACAAGGATGATTTCTGTGCTTGAGGGTAAGAGCTATGATGAGAGGCTGAAGGAGTTAAGATTGTTTTCTGTAGAAAGGCGATTTCTCAGAGGGGACATGATACAAGTCTAAGAAATATTTACATCTATTGATAATACAGAGACCAATAAATTTTTCATAGTAGAACATGGACAGGTGGCCAGGGGGGCACAGTAAGAAAAATTAAGAAGGAAGGCACATGCCATCTTGATATAAAAGCCATCCATTCAGTAATAGGGTTGTTAAATTTTTGGAATGAGGCCTGCCAGAGGAGGTTGTTGAGTGTGACTTCATTGCAACATTTAAGAACGGTTAGATTTGTTTATGGGGGCTGGGTATCATATAATATATTGACGAGGCCAAATTGGCGGGTTTTAGTTATAGCAGTTATTATTAGATGGCATGTGTGACCATAACTTAAGTTATTAATGCATATGGATGGTTTGGGTATCATATTTATATCTCATTAGTTTGACTAAGCAAATTGGTGGATTTGTAGTTACAAAAAATTGACAAGCCTTTGTGGTTTTGCATGATTGCATGAGCATGTTTGGTAGTTGGGTTGACTGGACAGTCTCGATAGGCCCAATGTGGCTTTTTACTGTCTACTATATTCCTAATGGTCCTAAATGTCCTAATGTTGGTGCATAAAACTACTCAAGAATCTGATACAGTTTTAAACCCCCCAAAATGCTCAAATAAAAAAGAACCACACAATCATTAACTGATGAATAACTCTCAATGGGTGTAACCTAATCAAGTAATATTTCCAACTACAACACGATGTAGTACTAACCAAATAATATATAGCTAAAGGTATAGCATAGGACTCCATATATTTTCTGAAAAAATTTTAAGTCTAAAATCAATAGGCCTATATTGATATGTATATATAATAATAGGTAAATATCTAGTATTTGATCTAAATATTTTCTGAAAAAAATTTCTAAGTTCAGAAAAGTTGTTTTTTAAGAAAATTCTTTAGTGGCAAGCTTCTGAAACTATGCCAGAGGCTTGCCACTAAACAATTTTCTTAAAAAACTTAGCTTAACTTAACTTTTCTGAAGTTCGAAATTTTTTTGAAACTTAGGGAAAATTTTTTCAGAAAATATTTAGATCAAAAATAATATTCCTAATAATAATAATAAAATAATAATAACATAATAATAATATAATATATAGCTAATAATAATACTATAATAATAATAATATAATAATAATATAATATAATAATAATAATAATAATAATAATAATATAATAATATAAAACATAATATAATATATAATAGTAATATATTGACCTATATATACATATCAATATATTGATTTTAGACTTAGAATTTTTTTTCAGAAAATATTGTGGAGTCCTGTGCTATTATACCTTTACATATAGTATATATATTATATATATATATATATATAATATATATTATATATATAATATAATATATATATATATATATATATATATATATTTATATTGTATAATATATAAATTAATTCTAATGATGCTGTAATTTATTTATTTGCTTTTTCAATTTTTTGTAATGATGTTCGGGTTTATAGGTTGCAGAACATTTAATACAACGCCACTTCATAAACATATGGAAAATCATCATCTAAGAGAATATCTGGAAGTCAAAAATTTGGATAGTTAAAGGGAGAATCTTGCAAAACTAACTACAAATGTTGTAAAAGAGCTAGCAAACTCCAATTGTTTAGGCATATCTCAAATATATTGGTCTGTGGACCAAGAAAAAGATTTAGGTGGCTTAAAAGAAGTAATTTGAAAGTAACTAATCAGTTTATGGAAGAGAGGAATAAAGCTAATAAGATGCTAGGTATAATAAATCGCAATGTCATTTACAAGAGCAAGAAAGTTATAAGTTAGCTGTATAATAGCTATGCTAGGCCAGTATTAGAGTATTGTGCACAAGTTTGGGCCCTTTACTTAAGGAAAGACATAGATATGCTAGATAGAGTGCAATATAGAGCAACAAAGATTATTTCTGGGTTTGAGGGTAAGAGCTATGAGGAGAGGCCTAAGGAGTTAGGAATGTTTTCTATAGAAAAGTGATTTCTCAGAGGGGACATGATACAAGTCTACAAAATATTTTCATCTATTGGTAATACAGAGACCAATAAATTCTTCATAGACCACGGACATGAGACCAGGGGGGCACAGTAAGAAAATTAAGAAGGCATGCTATTTTGATATAAGGAAGCAATCATTCAGTAATAGGGTTGTTAATTTTTGGATTGGTTTGGCACAGGAGGTTGAGAGTGCAACTCCATTGCAACATTTAAGAAAGGATTCAATAGGTATATGTAGGGTTGTGAAAAAAATTGTTTTTTTTTAAATTTTTTTTTTTTTCAAACTGCTTTTTTTTAGGTAACCTAGTTAATAAAGTTATACTGCATGTGTGACCATTAACTTAGTTATTAAGGCATGTGTGGTTTGGGTATCAATATATCATGTTTTTTTATGTAATTAAATTTATAAGACATTTTAGTTACAAGAATTTAACAAGCCCTAAGGTGCTTTGTGGATTTGCATGAGAGCATGTTTGGTTAGTGGGTTGACTGGAACTGTCTTAATAGGTCCATGTGGCTTCTTACTGTCCCTATATTTCTTATGTTCAGAACTTTACACTAAACACATATAATAATAACGTCCTTCGCTACAAACTTTCAAACAATAATGAAGCCGATTTTGAATATATTTACCTCTTACGATATTTATTAAAAATTGATTAAGTATAAAATATCTTATATTGTTCATTCCCATAAAAACCAAAGCCCACTTTACCTGCATAATTACCAATTTTTTTTAGAGTATTGTGATTTTTATAAAAATCTGATATGGGAGTTCTGCTATATAGCCTAATTAGTAATTACATTTTTTTCTTTTAGTTGTAAACTTTGTGTATACTATGTAAGCTATTGACAAGCCCTAGAGTGCTTTGTGGATTTGCATATGCATGTTTTAGACTTTGTGTATACTATGTAAGTTATTGACAACCTTTAGGGTGCTTTGTGGATTTGCATGAGTATGTTGTTTGGTTCTATTGGCTTAACTGGGACAGTCTCGATAGGCACATATGTCTTCTTACTGTCTTTTTATTTCTAATGTTCTAATCCTCACCGTGATGGCTCCCCCATCATCTCCTCATCCGAGAAGTCCGCGTTCTCCGCCATCGGGTAAAAACGGAAGACTTAGTACATGAAGCCCAGCCTTACAAAGAAAAAATAATTACATAAAGTAAAAAAAAACAAAAATTGATTTTACAAACTCCGATAATAAAGAAATGAAAAATATCTCTAGGATTACTACACTAAAAACCCCAATTAACGTTGCTACAAGTAGTAAAACTTTCACTAGGCTCCAGCGATTTGCACAACAAACAACCACAGTATTTGTTTCAACGAAAACCCAACAAGATCACATGCAAAAGTCCCACTTAAAATTAGGCTACACCACACTAGCGATGGGCAAAAATATCGATATATCGATATTTTGCCTCAATATATCGATATTTCTTGGCGATATTTTCTTAGACGATATATCAATATTTTAATATTTTTCATTTTCTTAACATCGGGAAGCTAATATTTTCTCGAAAAAAAATTTTTAAAGGCCGGAAACAAAAAAAAAAAATCTTTATCCCCCTCTCCCGACACCCTGAACTGAAACTCTCTCTTTCTCCACATATTTCGTTCCTCCCCCGATATAATGTTATGTATGAAATAAACAGAAAAATTAGGGTTTTAGACTTTTCGTCTTTTCGAGAACCAGAAAATAGGGAGAGGAGGGGGATCGTCAGAAATCGTAGTACAGTCAAATAGTCATTCTGACTCTGTGACTCTGTCCGGCACGTCCGCACTCCGCAGTTGATTCCATTTTCATCATTTCAAAATTCAATCATTCTGCATTCAATATTTTAATTCACATGTCCAGTAGTAGAGCATCGAGTATATCGTTTTCAGTCGCAACATGCGGTGGTTCGATCCCAGATAAGAGCGATTTTCTCGTTATTTCCCAAGATATTGTTTCTTTGATTTGACAAACTTAATTGCAGGTATGCACAATGTAAAAATAATATTAAAATATTTGGGAACAGAGCCGGGGAGGAAGAACATACAGGGTGAAAACCTGGAATAATAGAAGCCATTGACAGAGCTCGAGCACGCTTAAATCTGATCTCGAATTATAACTTTTATTTATTGGTTTAAGCGATGGCTAGTGATAGAGCATAGAATCGAAAAAATATATACGTTACTCAAGTCGCAACACTGCGGTGGTTCCGATGCCCAAATAAGGAATGTTTAACTTTAATCTTCCCATTATCTAGATTCTTTGTTATGCCAGCATATATACTATATAAATATATAAATATTATATAAATATATATCTATATAATATATATATATATATTATATATATATATATATATTATATATATATATATATATATTATATTATAATATATATATATAAATATAATATATATATATATATATAATAGTGATATATATATAATAATAATTATATATATATATATAATATATATATATATATATATTAAATTATAATTTATCGAATTATATAAATATTGATATATTGAATATCGATATTTTTCTAGCGATAATATCGACGGTAGTTCGGGTAATTTATTAAAAATATCGATTCTTTGTAGACTATTACTTATTTAATATTAATCTGTGTCCAGTAGCCAGTGTTGCCAACTTTTCATATAGAAAATGCTAAACTCGGTAAAAATAATTGCGCTTCCAGAAGCCCGAGTGCAGCCCGTGTGCAAAATCGACTCGGAAAGCCTTCGAATTGAAAAAAATTACATTAACCAATCAGAACACAGCATATTTGAGTACCTGGAAACGGCCGAGCCGCCGCGTCGATCAGTGACAATTGTAAATCAAATACTCGTTATACTTCTATGCAAATAATTTTTATTATGAAATTGTTTTACGTATTTCTGAAACACAACTTAAATCGTTCACAACAAGGTTCAGATTCCATCTTGCATAGTACGGAAAAGTAGCGGAAGTTAACGTTAATCGTTAACGTTAACCGTCTTCAAGTTTTTTTTTTTTTTTTTTTTTTTTTTTTTTTTTTTTTTTTATTTTATTTTTACGACAAGGATTATCACCCGGACTCACGGACAGAGCCCCATTCAAGGAGGGTATGTTGCCCGCCAAATTCATCCGCTAGCGCAAATTTCGCAGATGAACATAGACGCATAAGCTTTTTAATGTGAGGGAGATTTAAATTCAGCAGGAAACACAGAAGATGGAGAGAGGTTCACAGACTATGTGGTGGATCACAGGAAAAAAGGACACACCGCAGCATAACTAGCCTGGAGTTACCAATATCTACCCAAAACTCGTGCGCAGAGTGCGCAGATACAGCACCCTGTGTGCTACTAGGGCGTCTTAAAGGTGGTGGTACGCGAGTGGTAAGTTCCCTCGAACACACTGCCCCCTGCGATACCCTATAGAAGAGAGAATAAAAGCACCAACTACGCGCCGATCCAACAAAGATAGAGGTTCAAGTGGAACTGGAAAAGTACGGATAACAGTTTATAAGAGCCTTATTGGACTATTTGGACTCGACCCTGTCCAAAAGCCGGGTAAACAGCGAGCTCACCAAGATATGGAGAACGCAAGAAACTATAATACAAAAGGCCGAGGATGAAACGCACTTGTATAAGCTGGAAGTAAGAACTGAGAAGAGGAAAAAAAGTACTCGCAGTCCTAAACAGAAACTCCAGTTTCTTTAGATGCCAGCCCAAGCCAAAACCGTTGTTGTTATGTGAAGGTTTCCAAGAAATATTTTTTATGTTAAAAAGACAAGAATGTTTTTATATTGTCAACAGGAGAAGACGAAGAACGTGGGTTCAGAAGAGATAGGAAAGTTGAAAGGTATTTTAGAGAGGGAGATTTGTAAGAGAAGTTAGGGGATTTTTAAAGAATTGATAATATCACAAGGTAAGACGACCAACATCAAATCTATCTAGCAGCAGGAGATAGAAGTCGAAGAATTAAGACGAGAGGCAATTACAGAAGTATAAAAGAGGGAGCCAGAATTGAAATGAGTTGAAGAATGAAAGGGTCGAGTCATCGGCATCTGAGTGGATAGAGTTAGATGTGGGCAAGGTGAGAAGATCATTAATGAAAGTAGGAATACAGTACTAAGATGAGACGAAAACCTGAGGAACTCCACTATGACAGAAAGAGAAGAAGAAGTCGCCTCCATCAACAACAGCCCGATATTAAGCGACTTGAAAAGAAAGCTAGACATAAGTAAGCGCAAAGAGAAGGAGGAAAGGAGGGGAAGCTTGGAGAGCAATGGTCGGCGTGACATAAACCCGGTACACCTCAAATGCTTTGCGAATTTGTCAAGCGTACAGACTACGCAAGTCTGGCCAGTAGTTCCTAAGAGCCGGAAAACCATAAATCGGTTAAACAGGAAAAGAAAGTAGATCGCCAGTAGACTTTGAACACCAAAAGCCGTAACTAGCGATTTCTGGGTAACGAAGAAATGAAGATTCAGATGGTCTAGAAGTGAAGCAGTTTAAAGAAGGGTTTAAAGATCTTAGATAGAATAACAAGTGAGACAGATATTGGGCGATAGTTAGAAGGATCAGAGCGCTACATCATATTTTTCGGAATAGGTTGGACACTGTGCGTGCTTCAAACACTGAGGGAAAATGCTAGTATTAAAGACATAGAGAATATAGTATTTGAACGAGGGGTGGTGTCAGCACGTCAGCACATTACCTTCATTACTAAACGGATAAATAACCGAGTAATATAAAACACACTTTGGTGGCTCTACTCAATTTGGACTGAGCCGGGTTGAGTGGTCTGTTACTATGTGGAGAATTTCTTGTAAAAAACAAATACAAAGTGTTTATCTCTTATCTGAAATTCGAATCTAATAACTCGAGTTTAATAGTCAAATCTGATAAGAAAATCTACGTTGGTTGTCATCAACACTCTCGGTAAAGTGGTTCGTTAATTAACGGTTAACGTGGGCTGTCGTGTACGGGGGTTTCGGTTCTCGCGACTTTGGCGGGCTTTCGGCGCTATTAGCGGAAGAATGATTTTCACCACGGCCGTTTTGTCTTGCGGGTCCGCCCTCTAGATGAAGACCGATTAATTTTATTTCGAAATTTAACGAAAAGCGTTAAAGTTACGAAAAAATTTAGAGTGTAATTAACGGATTAACCGCTTAAACGCGCGGTGTGTGTACAGTGTACGCTTGTTCCGTGAGTGTAGTTCCACCTTTGCTTAATATTATGTATCTCTTGTATTGTAAGGGTTGAGGTTTATAATGATTTTTTTTTTTTCCCCAGGCTGATTATCTCTGGTGATGTCATCCTTAATATAAAGTTAACTAAATATTAAAATTTGGCAAGCCATTTCCGACAACATGTTTTGTAAAAAAAAAAATTTGTTTTTGTAAACATTAACATATGCAGCCCGCCCGTTTATTAAATTCCGAAATCGAGGCATTTAACAACGGGAGCTGCCTTGACTGCTGATGCTTACTAGTGAACGTTAGAAGTGCGCGAACGGCCTATGGAAACGATGGCATGGTGAGCGGATATGTTCCCCGCCCGGGCTGCAGTCGGGCTTCTGGAAACGCAGCCATAGCTAAAAACGTGAAAAAAAAAAAAAAAAAAAAAAAGTCCAAATGCTTAGCTGCGTTTCAGAAGCCGATCAGCAGCCCGGACGGGATACAGCGCACATGCACGTTCCAGAGCCAATTTGCGCACGTTCTTACTCACCAGTAAATGTCACAGTAAATATCCATCTATAGCACAGCACAGTATATATATCTCTACTATGCTTTAAGTGATCAAAGTCATAATTAAGTATTAATGCGGCATAAAAATTACATAAAAAATAAATTCTTTTGTATGATCACAACACAAATATTATTCCTTTCTATGTTAAACATAAAAGACATTCTAACATGAACATCATCCTCTCCTGTGAATAAAATCCGCTTAGCCATTAACCAAATTTCACACTGCCTAATATCGGCAATGTATATGTATATGTATACTAACATGTCCGTTAATTTTACATTATCATAGTAATATTTAACAAAACTTAAATTTTTTATCATAACCTAACCTAACTATCACATTGACCAACGAATAAATGATAACTATACTACAACGTCTTTAGCAACTTTCCAAACTGATATATATCACCATATAAACTACAGAACAATAAACTGTACCAACAACAAACCAAACTTCCTACGCTTCGTATCTACTATGAGACACATAATATACTCTTATTTTGAACATCATATTTTAACTACAATTCTGGCGGAATCAGAGAATAGAGCACATAACACCTTTTAAAAACAAAGAGGAATTCCTCTTTAAAGTTATTACTTTCACGAGTAAGAACACAACACTAATAATTTAAGGGTTTTTCGTCTCATATTATTTTTCATTACTTAAACAAAATTACACTATAACAGTCTTATTTTTTGTCTGTGGTATTAGATATAAAGTTTATCAAAACGTCCACAATCATTGTTGAAAGAGCTAGTTCTACCTGAAGTAAAATTTTCGGTTATGATACCCAATTCACTGTAAATTATATAATTAGTAATTGGGAGGGATACAATATTTTGTTTATATTTTATACTTCCACACTGGAAAAATTTATCTATTATATTCTATCTCATACTGAGAAATACTCGTTACTGGTGTACAAATACTGTCATCATAGATATAAAATTAAACAGAATACACACACTACTATTAAATCTACAGTAACGGTCAGCATAACGAATATGAGAAATTTCGGGCAAATTGCTGAATATGGGGCCCACTGCAACCCTCCTTCCCCACCCACATTCACAAACTATCTACAACGCACCTAGTTTTCGAAAGAAAGATATCATATTGCCTACGTCGAAAAATGTCTCTCAGAGACGCTGATTGAGTTCATAACAAATTAATCTCCAAATTCCTATTTTAATATGTATCACTTCATCTTATATAGGCATTTTTTCCGCACATACAGTAATTAATAATTTTTATAAAAAGATTATATCTGCATCTTTCATTCTTTTTTAGCAGGTAATATTTACTTTTCTATAATACAAAAATATATAGATACCATATTATGTTTTAAGTTTTGGTAGCAACTTTTCCCCTCCCGCGAAAAGTACACACACACACACACACTCACACACCACACACATCACACACACACACACACACAAACACACACACACCAACACCACAACGATGTGTCCATAAAAATATAACATTGGATTAAAGTACTATTTTTATTATATTTATACTATCATAAATATGTGTACACAGATAATTAACATTTTTATATGAAGAAAGATTGAATGTAAACATGGAACAGATGATGAATGCGGAGATAGTGGATGACATTCGGAATGTAGTGATGAAAACAGAAGCAGCGAGAGAGAAACTCTCGAAGAAAGAGATGTAGGTAAGGCAACGCGCGAAAAGACATACGCGATGGTGAAGTGATAAGGTTGGAGGAGTCGTGAGGCGAGAAGACAGTAAAAACTGAGTAAGCGGCTGAGACAAGAAACGAGCTCAGTTCAAGAGCTCTGTAATGTGTGGCCCAGAAACCACGGCGGAGAGTGTGAAAAGAAGAGCAAAGAGGGAGGCAGCAAAAATTGTAGCAAAGACTTATCGGGGATCGAAGAAAAGGTAGCTGAAAACATAAGGATAACAGGGAGAAGTTTTATAAGACGGAAGATATAAATAAGCAGATGGACAAAATATTTTTGGAAACTTCTGAGTAGGAGGGTCAGGAAATGGAGGGGGAGGGAGGAGAGAGGAGAAGTGAGACTAAGGGAGGAAGCAGGGGTAATTACCAGGGAAGAGCTGGAGGAGGCCTTAAGGAAAATGAACAATGGAAGGGCCCCGGGAGAAGATGGAATGCTCATAGAATTCAATAAAAGAGGGAGGAGAGGGAGATGAAGGAAGCAGTGTGAAGTTTATCAACAAGGTGCTGGAGAGAAGTGAGTTCCAGAGGCATGGGGAGAAAAATACCATCATTATAACCAATATATAAAGAAAATGGAAGATGTTGGGTGAATGTAATAATTACAGAGGTGTTTCGCTATTGGACCATCTGGCAAAAGTATAACGAAAGGGAACTTGAAAATATAGAGAGGGGCAATTCAGAACCCAGACTTGAGAGGAGCCAGTATGGATACAGGGCCGAATAGAGCACCACAAGATCATGTTAGTCTCTGAGAATATAAGGAAAACTGATAATAGAATACAACAAAAAGGCAAATACATCGCATTTATAGATCTGAGAAAGGCATTTGATCGGTAAACTCGATTAGGAAGAAATTGTTTTCGACGTTTTTAGAGAGAGATTTACGGAGTGGGTGGTTACCTAAGAAAGGCTTGGAGAGTATGTATAAAAATGACAAATTTAATGTAGAACGGGATATGAAAACGAGAAATGGTTTGAGTTGGGAGCTGGCGTTAAGCAGGGAAGTGTATTGTTACCAATTCCGTTTGTAGCATATTTGGATGTAGTAATTATAGGGCAGTGAGGGAGGAGGGGGAGGACTTGGATGGAGATGTGATGGTTTATATGCGGTGATCTGGCGTGCTGTGAGTGAAGATGGAGATAACAACTGAGGAGGGTGGTGTTGGCTTATGATAGTAAACTGAGAGAGGCGGGCCTGTGCATGAACGTAAGATAAAACAAAAACGTTATAAAATAGTTAGATAGAGAGGAGGAAGAGTTGGTGTGGACGGTGAATGGTGTGTGATTAAAAACTGTAGAGACTCAATTATCTGGGGGGAATGTTTGGTAGAGAGGGAGGAAATGCCCTTGGAGATTCCGAGCAGAATTGATAAGTACGGGAAAACAGTTAAGAGCTTTGTATCCTATCATAAGGGATAATGAGAATGGAAGGGAGTGTAGGGTGAAATTTTCGAGAGCATTTTAACAACAGGTTCTTCTGTATGGGGCGGAAACATGAGTATGACGACAAGAGAGGAGAACAGAGTGCAGACTGCTGAAATGAATGTATTGTGAAGCGATGGCCAAGGAAAGACAGCAGGAGATAGAGTGAGAAACGAAAGAATTAGAAAAGGTATAGGAGTAAT
>JABUQX010021557.1:0-22500 GCA_015478945.1 Trachelipus rathkii
GGTTGTTAGAAGGAGGCCTATATACTTAGTAAAAATCAAGTTGAAATAGTGAGCAAACCAGATAAACAATAAGTATCTGAAGATTAAATATATTTGGGCAATTATGTTCGGATAAAGTGAGGATACGGAATAGATGCTTGCCCATGAGTAGCAGGGAATAATGATTATTGAATGGAATGAAAGTTATTGCTGTAGTTACTGTACATTAGAGAAGAATATGATTCTAATTCAAAGAGTAGATGTACAAAGCTATGGTGTCTGAATAAAGTGTATAAATAAGATCAAAAGTTGAAGCCCTAGTTGGATGAGTGTGAGAGAAAATATGATAAAAAAGAATGAACGTGTTAAGTTAGTTGTCTGTGTGTAAGAAGAAAGCGTGAGATATAAGTATGTAGTTATATGTGTAGTTGATTAATTATTTGAAAAAGCGGTAATGTTATATTTACGTTGTAAGGGGGATTACATTGTGGTATGAGTGTGAGGATGGAGATATAATAATAGAAGTCTGAGGGAAGAATTAAGAAAAAGTGGATTCAGGGTCCGTAAAGAGAAGTGACTTTATAAAAATAAAAGTGGCAAAAGAAAGAAAATGTGCACAATAAATATTGAGTGAAAGGGGTTTTATAGAGGGTCCATAAGCTTATGAGGGCCTTAGCCCAGGTGAAATGTAAACCCGTTACGTTGACGAGATATACCACTAAGTGGGGGTTTTAGTAGCGAGGAGTTATTGTAAACACTCTATGATGAGTGAATTTTTTATTTATTATTACTATATAGAGACGAGACGGCTATCGAGTCACACTTATGGGATGGGTTAATATATTTAATATATATATATATATATATTAATATAATATAATATCAATATAGTAGTTGGGTATATAGAGACTATTATATATCGGAAGTAATTCACTATCTTGTTATTTTTATAACTTAAACTAATTTTGTTCCGCAAAGTAATATATATTTATATATACTATATAATATAAAATAATAATATATATTAATATATAATATATATCATATATATATATATATATATATATTATATATAGTATTATATAATATAATTTTTGCTATATTATATATATATATATATTATATATATATATATATATAATATATATTATATATATATATAATAATATATATATAATATTATTAGTGATGGAAACATGAACATGATATGATGTATATATAATATCATATATATATCATAGTATATATATATATATAATATATATATATATATATTATATATTATATATTATATATATGATATATATAATATCTTACACGTCTTAACATTCCTCTCCAGTCAGGCTTACAAGTCTATCAGTGGGGCCTACCCCTCCGCTTTCCATCCTTCGTTATATACACTAATCACTGATACCAAATCTACGCCAAATACATCTCATCACATTGCAGGCATTTCTTGTAGTTCTCTCAAATGATCCTTCTATATCACTGTATGTTCATTCTCCACCTCTTCCGCGGTCTTCCCCTCGTCTCACTCCCTCCGGTTAGCTACACACCTCCAATCCTTCCTGCCTTGCAAACTATCTCTCTTCCCACTGCAATCCTCCTTCAAGGTGTGTCAACCCACCATCTCAGACTGAAGCTGCGTGCCATAACTATTTAATTCATCATGGTTTAATCACACCCAACTAGCTTACAATTCCCTTCACACTAAAGTGAGTTAAACTTAACGTTTCTCACTTCATGTCTCTTCTCGTCTTCTCAAATACATTACACTTGATCCCTCTAAACTCATTAATCTCCGAGCTGAAGTTTGAATCTATACTACTAACCTCTCTCCCTGTATCATGCATCTTACATGTCTAATCCACCTAAACCTACACATAAACAGTATCCGGTCACTATTCTAACACACTCCAACTATAATATCGTATATATAATTTACTCACTTCAATTACATCTTTGTCTCATTCTTTTTCTTCAAGATGGGTATTACTGTTCTTAATCAGTACCTGACCCATACTGCTTCAAATCCTACTCTTCATTTTTCTCTTAAGCACACTCCTTCTTTTACCAAGTAGTCTTCACTAATAAATTTTAATTAATATACACCACCATATTTTAAATTTAAACTCTATACACCGTCTAAACACTCCACTAAATCTAACTCCTCCTAATCCTCCTCCCCATCCTTACATAGCCATTAATTTCTGTTTTTCTCCACATTTCACATATTCAATGTCCATGTTTTTAAATCTCACTTTTTAACTTATAAGCGTAAATTCACACATGCACACCATTTGCTTCAATCACTCTATCACCATCTTACCATAAAACTTAACAAACCGCCAATATTCTTAATATGCTACTAATGAGACCAATTTATCCTGCGTCTCTCGTGAAGTTTCATCAATTTCGTGAATGCGTCCGGTGAATAGGGACTCACCTCTGATATAGTATCTAGCTGGTACGCTCATAGCGCTACTATAGTTAGTTAACAGCATCGGATCTGCAATCTCTACACTAAGGAGGTCATAAAGCTGCCACGAACGCATGATATGAGAGATTAACCGATTCCCACTCGATACGTATTCCTCTTTGGACTACTTATCATATATGATAATAAATTAGATTAATAGAGATGAGAGTATAGGATAGACTGAGACATCCATATTAAATATTTATATGGATAAGATGAATCTACGATTTGGAGTGATGTATAGTCACTTATGGTATTGGATAGGAGAAGTGGGTGCAGTATCTTAATCCGAACTAGTCAACCACTTGTGTGATTAGTATGAATCGATGAATGAATATCCTCTATGAGTAGAGAAAACAGTAGCATAAGCTGTAGAATGTTATGGTAGTGTAGAGTGAGATAGGAGTAGAGTATAGAGGATATATATCGATAGAGATATATTTTAATATAATCACTGTGTAGTAATAAGATATTAAATAAAATGATCTAGTAGCACTTGGAAAAGAAGGAGTGCTGACTAAAGGAAAAATTATACGAGTAGGATTGCAAGCAGTATTGAGCAGGTATATTGATATAATTATAAGCGTTAATATATATAATCACCGGCCATCTTGAAAAGATAAAATAATATAGTAACACAAAGGATAATGTATTAAATAAAGAGACAATATACAGGGAAGTGTATGTACATCTAGCCTGAGATAACTGTGTGTGGGGTATTGAGTACACTATGGAGCTATGACAGGAGAGTAAGGTAATGAAGTATGAATATCACAATAACCAGCGAGATTTAAATGAGTTGTAGGATACAGGATATGGAAAGACGAAAAAGACAGAGTGAGAAACTGAAGACATGTAGAGGAAGAGCGGGTGTGGAAACCCATGATGAAATAAATTGACAGCAGCCAGTCTGATAGATGGTATGAGACAACCTGAAAGGAGATGTCAGGAGAAAAGAGATAGTTATGCCAAAGCAGGAGGTGAGGTGTAGAGACCGAACGGGAGTGAGATCGAGGAGGTAAGACCTAGTACGAAAAGAAGTGATAGACACACAGTTAGGATGGATTTCACATTGAGTGAAATGACAGCGCTACGACATCCTGCAACCACTTGACTGAAGCATAGATGGCATGGTAACGAGGAATACGATATTAATTATAGACCATACATGAAGGAGAGGAATATAGGAAGCACCTCTCACTAATATTATGCCAGCTGTAGAAGGCACTAGACTGTGGAGTAAAATCACAGTAAGAATTTAGATATAAAATATTATACCGCTTATTGATATATATAATTGATTTAAATAATGTTGAGTAATTCTATGTAATGATTATATAATGATTATAATTTTTTGGAAGACGAAAGGAAACTCATAGCCGCTTATACGAGAGCATACGTCAAGTTATGCCACCATGAGTCCGAATTTTCTTTACAACTAAAAAATTATACCAAGGTAAACGCCTAACAAAAGAATGGAAAGAGTCGGGGTTTCTACAGTACTAATACCTACGAGGGGATCGATACGGAGGGGAACACTTCACTGAGTCCCCCTCCTGTCCCTCCGTACGAGCAAATTACGAGGAGAAACCCCAAAAAAGATAATTAAAAAATCATATCATGATATCATGATACCAATCTTTACATACTAAATATTGGTAATCTTGCTTTTACGTACAACTAAGCAAAGAAATGGATAGTTAAATGAGAGCGTACTACATGCAAACCTTATAGATTATAAACTAATTTTTATAGAGGTATTATATAAATAATTAAGAAAGATCATTTAAAAATAATCTTTTTTTAAATAGAGAGAATTAGCTTTGATGAAATCAGATTAAAAAGTGCGATATATATGTTTTCGCCTGTTAGATGTTGAAGTTAGGGGATTTATTTTGAGTTATTCTATATGTAACTTCTGGGAGGTTGTAGTTATTTATAATTAATATATATGTGTTGTATTTATAAGGTATGAAGGTCGTATTAATAATGGTTAGATATGGACTGGTATAGTATTATAATTAAACTATGAGAGGTGACATCAGTTACGTTGAACATGGGAGTATAGGATAGCTAAGTGAGTTATAGTCTTGTTAATATTAAAATATATATGAGGTTGTCTAGCATATATCTATAAGTTGGTTATAATTAATACATGGGTTACATTTAAGAATCGTATTGTATTTAATTTATAAGTACCTAGTTCATTTCTAGAAGATATATGTTCCACATAGGTAGTAGATGCAAGTCCTACTCGTGCAATGTTATGAGGATAGGTACTAGGAGTAAGGACATAATCAGTCTGATGTTTTAGTGTAATTATCGATCAACGCCTATGATCTTATCTCTTATGTGTTGACTTCCGACAGAAATCTTATTTACTTTAGAGTAGAGTATATACTCTAATTAAGAGATACTTTGCGGATGATTAGTATATATCAGACATAGAGGTTCATTATGAGTCTATGTTTGATCTAGATATTGTTTTCTAGAGTTATGGAGCTCTTTGGAAACGTGCTATTCTCAACTTATAGTAATTTTGAGGTTGAGTACTTCTCTCAGTTTTAGGTATGATGATTTTACTAGGTCGTAATCTCTTAAAGCTATAGGGGTGGGAGATATCAGTACTGTACTTTAGTGACTTTACATGCTGTAATAAGAGATGGTTGAGAGTAAGAGACATGGTACTCTTGAGCGTGGTCAAGTTAGCAGAGGTATAGTATATATTATATATGCTCTTTACTTCTACCGTATAATTACGCCGTATTGCTCAATGAATGAGGCTGAGTGACTTAGATTTTCAGTGATTGCATCTGTAAGAATGTTATCTGCGGAGGGCTGCCTTATTTTTAGATTTAGTACGATGAGTTGATAATGCTTTGCGAGTAGGCACGTGGATAAAGTAATGGTAGTACAGTTCGAGTAGAGTGTGGGATGAGTCTCATTGAAATGTCGTGTTATAATTTTAATATAATGAGTATATGTGAGTGATTAGAGTGATAATAGTGTATTGAGTTCTTGATCAGCGTCTTAAATAGTGGAAGAGGTTCAGAGGAGCCCTCTAGCAGAATTAGTACGTATATAATCGACGCTACATGATGATTGCATACTATTATTATATTGAGTGCAGATATTATTACGGGTATATGGCGTTGTTAGTAATAGGCACATGGTCTCACATAATAGATGAGATAGCTTACTTTCAGATGGTTGATAATTGATAAAGACTATTGAATACATATATAGTTGGACTATATGGTGAGGCATCGATAGCTCACGAGTGCAGAGTTTATAATAGGCTGGGATATGGATGTACAGATTTACTCTATACTATGATGTTGATTATTACTACTTATATTTATCTCTAGGTGACTAAGTTGATAGATGAGAGGATGAGATTTCGAGAATTTAATTGAAGTGAATCTAGATATAATTCAGTAGAGATATTACAAATGAAACATTCGTCATTCAGAGCTTAGCTGAAGAGGCAGTGCGGGTACAGCATAATATATGATATTAATATATATATAATATATAATATAATATATATATATATATATATATATAACTATATAACATACTAACATATAATATATATATAACTATATATCTATATATATACTTATATATACTATATGCTATTTTAATATTAGTCATCGTATGATATTATAACATTTTTATATTTTGCTATAAAATAAATTGTTAAATTAACTAATAGTATAAAAGAGAAAGTGATTAGTAATAACAACTTGATTAATATATGTCCTGCATTATACAAGATTGTATTTTAAATATTACTAAAAATTTTTAACTCTTCCACAGGAATAGTGAAAGAATTTTAATGAGCTATCATATAGTCAATTCTAGCTTTCACCTGTTCAAATGGAACTATACAATGTTTTGTTGACCTTTGCCTAAAAGAATTTAAGGCACAATGATTAATATTAATAATCTTGAAATAAAATAGTATTAAAGATACTCAAAAATATTTTTATATATGTTATTAATGAATGAGTTTTTTAAAGAAAGATTCCATGATAAATTTTGAGTTGAAAAATAAAGGAAAAAAAATTATCCGATCTACAAAATATATACTTTCTGAATATGTAACCGATTATACAAAATATCTACAAGAATCTGCCCATTGCAGGCGTCCATAATTTTGTACATGTACCAGTAGTTTATACCTGTTCTTTCAATTTTCACATCCTTACCAGATGAGTTTATATATACATCATATATAATATAATATATATAATATATTAATATATATTAATATATAATATATATATATACATATATATAACATATATTAATTATATATATATATATATTATAATATTAAATAATTAATATTAATATATAATATTATAATATAATATAAATAATTAATAATATTATATATATATTATAATATATTCATATTAATATATATATATTTATATTTAAATATATTATTAAATTATTTATAATATTATAATAATAATATTATATAATAAATATATATATATATAATAATATGTAGTAGGATATGAATATTTATAAAGATATATGTTACTTAATATATATAGTATATATCGTTGAATTTGATTATATATAAACAGTGTAGTATTATCGTTATAATCTTTGCTATCAGGTATTATGATTAAACTGTTCTTAGTATTCGCCTGCGTGAGAAACGAGTATATATTATATATATATATATATATAGAGGCATATATTATAATATATTATAGCGGTAGATGGGATATAGAGTTTCTATGGTTCTTCCCAGATTATAGTAAGAGGTTAGGAGTTTATATTGTGTTGGCACTGTCGTGAGTCGCTATGTATAACTTGAGTAAGGTATGATCTTGACGGATTTGGTATCGTGCTTGTGGAATTGTTGTTCTCGCAATTCTAATTTGATGACCACGGCACGATAGTCATCGAGTTAACGGGCGAGATCCAAATATTAAGAAGTCTTTAATCACATAAGACTTATTTGCACTCACTATATCTGAGTGGACTTTAACCATAAATCAGACTCATTAAAATTACCTCTAGAAAATCATATAAAAATTAAGAACATATAATGGGAGTAATACACAAAACTCATTAAACATACAATTAATTAAACATTTTTATAATATTAACAAATAAACGTGTGGTTTTGTTTGTTTTAAACATGATTACATCATAGCTCTTTTGTAATTAACATTTTGTAATCAACATTTCATGCATTTATATTTTGTACAATAAAATTCTCATTTTATTCTTTACAAACATATTAAGAATATTAGATTATTTTTAATTAATTTATTAATACATGTTTCTACCTCTACTTATATATGAAGATCTTTTCATTACGCAAAGTGGAATTCTCTCATCTTTAATGGCTCGAGAAATCTACATCCAACATTTGGAATAATATTATTTTAACAAATGAAACTGTAAGATAAAGTTTAAAACTTAATACATACGTAATATATGATTATATGGCATAGCAATCATATAATAGTTATAGTAATAATAATAGTATACTATAATAATATAATATATATATATATAGCTAATATTAATTATATATATAATATATATATATAATATATTAATATATAATATATAAATATATATATATATTATATTATATATATATAATATATATTAATATATATATAATATCATTAATATATATATATAATAATATTAATATTTATATATATATAATATATATATATATATTATTAAAGGTGGGATTATCGAGCGTTAGCTCAATCGAATTAAACAGCTTGATAACTATGGCTGTGCAAACTATCACACACCAGAAAATTATGTAGGATATATATATATATATATATATATATATATAATATATAATTATATATATATATAAATAATTTTATATATATATATAATTATATTATATATACTATATATATATTATATAACTAATAATATAATAAATATAATAGAGACAGAATGTAATATTATATTATCAAAATTAATAATATATATAAACATTAATTATTATATTAAATTAATTATTATATAATTTAAAATAAGAATTAAATAATAATCATTGAACATGTCATAAATGAACTATAATCTCTAATAGATTTAACATCTATACATCGATTCTATCCATAGAACACCTAACACAGAGAAAACACATCGTATTTGGAAAAGTTCAAAACAGCCATCAGGTACACGTAGATTTCACGAGCTGTATCTTGTATAAAACGAAGAAAGAACGACCCTAGGGATCTTGAGCCCACAACCATTCCACATATTAAGAGCCAAATTAAACTTAGCAAGATCGACGATTTGGGTCCTTTGCAGTCTAGTAGAGGTATGATATAGAGAGATGTTAATAACAGTACGCGAGTGTCTAATAAGATTTAGTTCACTTACTTATATTATTTTCATTACAGATACATAAAAGATAAAAATACATTATAGAGAATTTTAATTTAAGTATATTTAGAAATGTCAGATAGTATAATCGTTATATAGATATTATCAGCTTCATCTAGTCTTTTGGTTGCAATGTCACATCTCTTAGGAGAGAAGCTTAATGTAGATACGTTAATTATTTAGCACTCTTAATATTAGAGTAAATGAATGTTTATATCGTATCAGAACCTTGAGGTTTTATTCAAAAATAGTATAAAACGGTATAAATAGCTTATATCGAAGGGTTAAGGAAGTAAAGAGTATGACATAGTAGTATAGTCTTGGAAGTAAAGAAACTAAAGCGTTGAGGACAAGGAAATTATGGAGGGTGTATGGATCGAGAAATATCTTAATACTGAATACCAAGGTTTAATTTAAAAAAAAGGAGCAATCTTCAGAGTGCTAGTTGGATTCGTGAATACTATTAGATAGTTGAGATAGTAATAGTAAGCCCGAAAGTTGGGAATACTATTATTACAGTTAGTATGGGGATATCACCAACTTATTGGCATTAGCACACTATATTGAAAGGAAATACTCTTTTAGTCAAACGAAATAATGCTATATAATGAACACAGAACATGTAGGAAAACTAATGATCGTTCTAGAAAGTTTCCTCACCATCCAATATAATGGAATTGAAATTTTATGGATATATATAGAGGGAGAAATAAACACTAGAAAGAGTGGTAAATTATGGTGTCTACTGATAAGGGTTGTAAATATTGCTATATCTATTGGTCAGAACTTATTGAGAGAATGAACCATAATATAAATTTCTTGTTAAAAAGGATTTGAATACACTTAAAGGGACAACTAGAAAGTAATTAATAGAGGGTAAATGTAATAGCAAACCGTGAAATAAAAGTATGTTGGAGAATCTATCTATAGTATATACGTAGATTAAAGAACATAGCGAGAGCATGTGATAAGAGTGAGAGGCCAGACGAGATCAATGTATCTGGCCAGAGGAGTGAGTTAAGGGAGATTCTAAAAACTAAAAACTATAAAACTGAAATTAACTAGTAACACGAGATACACCAGATTGCAGGAACAAGAATAAGATAGTATAAGTATCACTCTAGAAGAGAACAATAACAACAAGCATAAGGATAGAAAGGAGTATGGTCGTACAAATACTCTAATTATGCGCAGAGTATCCCTATAGCACAAGACGACTCGCTATATTTGTACACTGAGTGAAAACAAATGATCTACGGGAGTGATGCTCTAGAAAAGCACCAGTTATAAATCCTAGGGTATAGCATCAACACCCCTAGTATCTGCGATACATATGTAGAGCATGAGCATATCATACTTTAATTATGTGGGAAGGAAAAGTAAGCGGATGACCGTCACAGGAATGAACTAAAACAAAGAATTTGCAATAAAATAGATATATAGAATTGAGATCCCTTACCAGACTTTGAGAGATCTAGAAAATCAATGGAAGCCAAACACTTGGGACAAATATATTCTCCTCAGAGAGATGATCGACAACAGACCACCGAGTATCTAATTAATAGAGAACCTGACAATGTCGACAAGATCGTTGTGCCGATTCCTTAGATAAGTGTAATGCTCTCGAATTCCCAATAAATTTCACAAAAAACACATAAATTCCGAGAGTGAGATATATCGAGTTAACATTGACTACAATAACTTTGAGGCATTAATAGAGAGTATTAGATCGTTAACAAAGAATAGAATATAGGTAACAATAAAAAGAATCATGCATGTTTTATATCTATCAATGAAGAAAATTACTTCTAGAACGGAGTAGATGCAAAATTGAAATTAGTATGTGAAATCGATCAAAGGCTGTAAAGCTGGCAGAATCTGGACTAGTGTTTACTCAATAAAGAAGTAGGTTAAATAAAAGTTTATGTAATTTTGATATTTAATTTCTAAAGAAATGCACCAGTGTGAGTAGTAGTATCAGAGTAAATACACGTGTTGTGTACTATGCTTCACGAGAGTAACAATAATATATAAAAGGCCAAATGATAATAGAAAATGGGTATAAGAGAGAGAAGATGACGAGAAAGTTATTATGATTATATTCATATTGTTTTATAGCCGAAAGTTGAAGTTAGAATTTATCAACTAATATTAGGTTGGAACTTTGAATGGATGGTTATGAAACTAGTTTGTTCATATATATATAATTTAATGAACGCCCACCATGTATACTTCCCAATTGGTTAATTATATTGTGCGTAGCACTTAGACTACTATAAAACACATATTTATTCATTCTTATTTATTATAAAGCATATCCCTAATAAGTTTATATTAAAAGTACTGAGTATTATTCACGTCACTATTTCTAACTGTATTCACTCTTATTCAGTAAATCAGTAATAGTATTGAGGTGAGCATAATTACCGGTTCCCTATATATGGCTGAGCATATATCGCTTAGAGTATATATGTTTATAAGACGGCGTATGTTATTATCGTGTAGCTAAGTGCACAGAGAGAATGTTAGGATCAGATATACTCACTCGTTGATGTCAAGAAGCAGGCTTCGCATGTCTATTAGACATATAACACACGAAGCACTCAACCATTTAACACACATACACACATTACGATTATAAATATCATTAGGCTAACACTTATTTAACTTCAGGATGGTCATATAGCTTGAATATCTCACCATTGGTTATACTGAGCGTATACCCTTTATGAATGTGTTAGAAACATTTAGAAACCGTATTTCTAAACGAATATATAATGGTATTAGAAAATGATTCCTATTAGAACGTTGTTTACTAGTTTAAGTTAGTCTTAATAATGATTTGATTTATCTTTAATGTCTGGAAGGACATTCTAATAAAAGAGAGAGATAATTATATATCGTAGGTATAATCCTTTACTATGAAGTCATTGCACTATATTCTCACACTACGAACCAGAATACATACAATACATAAAGACATACTCACAGTAGTATAGATAACATACATATCTTTCGATTCTACTTTACTTTATTTCTGATTTTATTAGATTACTTTGGCCTGTTGATACGATGATGAAGTAATGAAAACTAAAAAACTGGTATTATACGCACAACTTCACTTCCGTAAACCCCTTTGGGATTTCATTAACTTTAATACTTTTCTTTGAATTTTGCATCTTCATATAAGCTCATAATTCTTATAAGCAAAAAAAAAAATAATATATAAATAAAAAAAAAAAATAAGTATAATAAAAACTGTCTGCTATGTTACTTACAAAAAATCATAACTAAAATAATTTTCTTATAATAAAATCGAGTTATGATAGCTAAAAATCTAAATTGTAGAAGTTTATTAAAACTTCAGATACGATTGATTAATACTGCTGTAATACCTGTAATTAGTATTTATATATAATTGTATATACTAGTTATTATGTGAGATGTTATTTACTATATGACTATACTTTAATCTAAGTTATATGAATATTTTTTCATTGAGTTATATGTCTTATGTTGTTTAGCGTTGATTTAACGTTGTGTGTTGTAGTTCTTGTATATATCTCATATTTAAACTCGTCTAACACATATCATTATCATAAAGCACACAACGTATTTTATTGTTTAGTGAGATATCTCTTTCTCACTATATAGCTAATATATAATCTATTTTCGTATAAAAGAAAGTACACTGAGTACCCCTTACCATATAGTTCTAGAGATCCAGATCACAGACAGTATATGTAATATGGTTTTCTTCTAATACATTTATACTATTATATAAATTATATAGTATAAAAAATATTAACTAGTTTTAAAATAAATGGCACAATTCTTTTTATCATGTTTCCTCGTATATCATAACATCTAAATTCTAAAAAGAAATTAGAATCATCCTATGAAATATATATAAGTATATAAATCTCACGACTGAATCTTAAAGTATTTAAGGAATGATCTATAATTACCAAGCTACATTCTATCTTAAAATTAAAAGACGATATATTCAGATCCTACGCCTAATTACCAGTCTAATGGAGTTTATTCCTATAATACTCACACTAAGTAATAATTTTAATTAAGAATAAAAAAAATTTAGTAACAACGCGAAGTTCGAGAAAATGAGTTAACTTAATCAACAAGTATCTCATATATATATAAAATTAACAAGTATCCTACTATAGGACTAACAGAACCACTAAGATATAATCCATAATTCATACACAAATACACTAAAAGATAATCTACCTAAAATAATAAGGAAAGTAATATATATTACAGAAGATATATATATACAAAATTAGGGTATGAAACTATAAAGATAACCTAGAGAGGCAAAATAACCTATAATGATTTTTACCTCCACGGAACTGTGAGTTCAACATCTCAATTCAGACGATGATGGATAAAAGTACTGGTAAACAAGGAGTCTTTACACTATGAGTAAGTACTCTGTTTGTCTAACTCATATGCTTCGGGTACTGTTGCTAGTACTATAAAGCTAGTACCTTAAAATTATCTTTAGTTTTGACTCGAGGGTATTAATATATAATATATATAAGTATAGTATCATTAATAGTAATAACTCGAGGGTGTAAGATATCTACTAGAGACCGTATGACACAGATTTATGGAGAGCTCAGGTAACAGTAAATAGGGTCCTTAGTTTTCCTGTTAAATACTGTGAAAAGAAATAACACTTATGGAAGATGAATAAATCACGACGAGGGGAATAATGGGTAAGTAGACTCAATAAAAATCACTTATATAACACTGGGAGAATATTGGAAAAGTAATTATTCCAATTTGTTCTTATTAGGATAATGGGAGTGCTCACTAAAACTCTATAAAGGTCATCTCAATATCACCTCACCGTATTCGTAGAGTGCTGGTTAGGCATACCTGAGAAAGATTCTCTGAAACAGGTATTTACTAAAGTGAGAAAATCTTATATATATACTATGCTGATATATAAGGGATTAAAGAAATAGGTCTAAACTCTTTTCCTCCGACCTACACAAGGAGTAAGAAGGGAGTATTGATAGGAGGATCAATCTTTGGAAGTGGACACTTAAATTCACTGTATCTGGGTAACAAAAGCGGTCTTACTATAACCGATGAACTACATATCGCTTGTATATCTTCTTTTCTACAAATCATCATCGCTAAAAATCTTCTTTAACTTCTCAATGGGGTTTCATTTTATCTCTATTAAACGGGTTCAACTAAGGAGTCGGAGCTGTTGTAAACGGGATGTCGATAGAATCTACCAGGATTAGTAATTAAATTGATTGCGGTCTAACACCTCAGCGCGCGCGCGCGTTGTCGAGTGAGCTGGGAGCATTAATAGGATAGGGATAAGGATATAAAAATATAAATATAGATTTTGTAGAAAATGCCAGACTACGTAAGATCGTCTCGGAGGATTAAATTCTTCGAGAGCAGCGGTTGGATATCAGTCTTTAAGTAAATCCTCTCTCTCTCTCTCTCCTCTCTCTCTCTCGGTCCCTGCACTGAAATATATTGAGTGGAGCGTTATGGGAATTTGGAATAAGAATATTTACGGAGTAAAATAGAAATAATTTATGAAATTATTAATGGTAGGAGGTAATTCTTCCACTATCCTATCATACCTTCTTCTACATTATCTATCGTCCTTATTTTCTGCCTATCTTATCCGAGTTCATCCTTCTAACAAAATTATTATCTTCACTGATTACTTTCTTATCCTCCTCTTCACCCTTTCTTCACTATTTATCTCTTATCTCTCTCGAAAGGACTTACCCTGGACTCTCTACTACGTATGTATTTTCTCAAAATTCTTATCTCACTTTTGTTCTTATATGAAGACTTAACATTTTAATATATCTCAACTTAGATGTATGGCGTAGTTCCATAACTTCTACTAAATTATCAATTATATAATAAAAATGTCATAGATGAATACTCGGTGAACATTTTTATCTTGCACACTAGAAGACCTACACTTAATAATCGATGTATCAAAAATACATAATGACATCAGTTTATGGGAATAGTGTTCGGCATGATACTATATCATACATTATAAAACAACAAATCAAACTTTAATGATTAGTATCCACCGTAATATCTATGAGGAACAAATATATGGATCCTTCACTAAATGGGAACATATAGCTTTATTCGAAACTTTGAGATGAGGCGAGTATTGAAAGGAGCATCTAAAATAGAAAAACATAATTCCTATTCTCAGAAACTCTATTATGGTTTGGACCTTTTATATAGTTATGTTGCTATATATATATACCAAAGTTCATTTTTGAGTTTACCGAGTATACTAAACTTACTTCATTGCAAAATTCTTATATAAATCGATTCACTACTCTATATTAGAATCTACTTCGTCGAGAAATGAATCTCATCTTTACTCGGACTTTGTTCACTGTAAAAGAGTGATAACAATTATCAGGCATACTATTCAGTAAGGGAGCCTTTTATGTTAGCCATGGTAAAAGGAAATGGGAATAGATCTCTTATAGTATCGATTGTATATCTATTCGAAACGTGAGCTAGGAAGATTTGATGGCAAATAAGCTCTAAGGTACTTATCCAGTCTTCATGAGTGATTGCGCTGAGTTCACGTAGTTGGACTCATAATGAGTACAGAGATTATCAATATCTAAGCAAATTATATATTCTTCCACAACATCATATAATTTTGAAAAATGTAGAGTATTCTTATGTAAAGTAGTAGCCATAAAATTTCCCTACTCTATTCATTTAATACCTCGCATGCAATAGTATGGCTCATTGCTTTATTGCTTACTTTTCAAATGATCATCACTGTAAATTATCTAGGTGTTCCAGATAATGGAATGATTATTTCTGGATTATAGTATTCTTGGGTTGCATCATATGTTATAAATTAAATGACCCTCATTCATATTGCAAATAGTAGCTCTGTGCACATCAATTCTTTACGTATTGTTCCATATTTATCCTAATTTGCTTGGTAAAGGCACTAGTGCGAAATATATATAGCACACCTAGGTACCATAACAACGTATCGCAGAAAATACTATAAAAGATGTTAATCTTGTAGCTCTACTGACCTTACATAGATTTAGCATATATATATTATTCCAATACTTAGAGTTACGATCACATGAATCGAGCTGATGTAAGAAAGGTAATGTGATATGGCACAAGCGAGGCCATTACTTATACTGAATTTGATACTCACTGCTACTATAATGAGGGGTATGTAGTTTAGACCCATATACTAAGGTTTACTAATATTTTCATGATTAGAATCACAATCGCGAATTTTATGAAAATACACAGTAAATTCCTTATCTACTAATCATTTATGAATTACCCTATAAAAATAGTATATTATTTTATCCTTACTACTTACTTTTTGTCAAAGTCTACTTAGCTGCCCAACTATAGTGGCACGAGCTAATGACTAAGTGAAGCGTGAGGCACTGAGAGGTCTATCACAACTGGTTAAAATCATTAACTTGAGTTACTGGAATCAATGTACATATATAAGAATATAATGAGTTTATGTCTATCCCACACGCGAGATAATGTAAAAAATGTCACCTTATTTATTGAAAATATAGGGTGTTAGCTATTCATGAGGCAAGTATCAAGAATTCCATTTACAATATCTGAGTCATACAAACATCTTTTACCATAAAATGGAATCCTACACACGGGGACAATTTCTCATTGTTCTTTTGCAATGAATTTCCGACTCAAAGCAAATCTATTCGAGGGAAAACTTTCTGTTTGTTTCTGCTTTCTCTGCTTTCTCTGTTTCCGCCTTTCTTTTACCAGGAACACATTAGATGCCGGATGCCTACTCAGATAGTCTGGGGCAACATTATTCTTTCTTTTTTATACACTATGGTGGGTGAGAAACTGTTTACTAAGAGATTCCATCGAGCTAAACGGCCGGTCTGCTGTTTATTTCGGAAAATAAAGCAGAGAGGTTGGTTGTCGGTGATGATAGTGACCTTATAGCCGAAGATGGTGTTCCTAAACTTTTGCAAGCAGAACACCACGGCTAAACATTCCTTCTCGATCGTATCATAGTTTAACTCACTGCCCCTGAGTGTCCGGGACACGAAAGATAAGGGCTTCTCTTTCCCTTCATCTGTCAATTGGATACAACACTCCTCCTATTCCGTAATTACTGGCGTCTGTATTCACGAAGAATTCTTTGCTGTAATCAGGGAAAGTTAGTTGTGGCTGTACTACTAGTTTCTCTTTCAAAGTGTCGAAAGCTTGTTGTTGTTTTTTCGTCCAAAGGAAAGGGACATTTTTCTTTAGCAGATCGTACAAAGGTTGTGCTACCGCGGCAAAGTCCTTTATGAGGAAGCGAAAATAAGAGAAGAAACCAAGTAAACTCTGTGTCTCCTTTACATTTGTAGGAGGGACGAAACTCTTCATTGTTTCCACCTTGGCCGGATCTGGACTAATTCCATGTCTTCCTATCTTGAATCCCAGGTACAAAACGGCTGATTGGAGGAAACTACATTTTGATAATTTTATTCTCAGCTTATTTTCTCTGAAAGCAGCGAGTACTTTCCTCAAATTTTCGAAGTGTTCGGTCACGTTCCTGCCCAGGATCAAAACGTCGTCTAGATAGACTTGTGCGACGGGTCCTAATAGGTGGTTTAAGGCCATAGTCATCGTGCGGGCATAAATGCTAGGAGCATTTTTATGACCGAACATCAAGCGAGTGGGACACCAGAGGCCCTTCCTCGTCCTAAATGCCATCAACTTTTGCGTCCCCTCCTCTATCTCCAAGGCGTTGTATGCATCCAGTAATCTACAGACGTAAAAACCGTGTTACCCCTAGGGATGTAAAAATTCGTCATAGAAGTAGAGGAAAATACGTCCTGAACGCTATGGGAGTTGAGGTACCTGTAATCCAAACACACCCTTGGTTTCGGACTATTCTTTTTAGCCACAACCAGCAACGGGGAAGAATGGGGGCTGTACCCTGCTTTGATGTACCCTTTTTTCAGTGCGGAATCGGTGAAATCATCGATGTCCTGCAAGTAGCGGTGCGGTAATCTGTATTGTTTACGAAAAATGACTTTCGGGGCATCGGGTAACAGCTCAATCTTAAATTTTCTGAACTCGGACAGACTGAACAGCTCATGCATCGTAGTGCCAAATACATCGTGGTAGTCCATGAGGAGCTCGAGCAATCCTCTAGGTACTTCTGGTTTTTTTCTAGAAGACGTTTTGTCTGCATCTTTTTTTGACATTTCGCTTTCTATGATTCTTTGTAGATCCCTCCTTATAACCTGTCTTCGTAAGACCCTTTGAGCAGTGGCTACATCTAGCAGAAACGTTCTCTGGTGTTCCTCTTCGTCTGGCCTCTCTTTTGGTTGCGTAATAATCGATACCCTTTCAACTAGATTCAACATCCTTCATTCAAATAAAATGATTGTCACTCAAATTGATGAACTTGAGGATAACTGTGTTATCTCTCACCGGGCTAATTGTGTTCGCGACGTACAGCGGTCCTTTGGTAAGCGCTGGAGTCATTATGCACTTTCGCTCCAGTTCAAAATCATTTTGAGTTTCCGGTCGGAGTTTTAGATATCCGCATGATTGACTAGGCAAAACAATCTTCTCAATTACCTTTAAATTTATTTTAATTTCTTCATCAATCATCAAATGGCCATCTTCTTCATGGTCATCGCTCCTTGAAACTTCCAAATCTTCGGATTGGCCCAAATTTTCTTTCAAAACTGAGGGAGTGTGCTTGAGTTTGGGTCTGGCCCCTCTGGAATCAGCACTGTGATGAGCGAGGGGTGGAGTTGCGCAAGTCCACCCTGTCTCTCTTTTCATCTTGACTGGCTCCGCATGAGCTTCTCCGTTCAATGCAATTTCCCTATCTCTTTTTCCATGTCTAGGCACTTGCTGCCTATTCGAAGTTCGAACTGAAGAGGCTGTCTTTCCCTCCTGGGATGCAGACAGATCGACCTTCCTATAGGAGCGAGGTTCAACCGCGGCGTGTACGTTATTAACTGACCAGGCGGCCTCCCTATGGGAAAGATGCTTATCCGCGTTGCGTACGTTTTAACTGGCAAGGCGGCCTCCCTACGAAAAAAGATGCTGATCCGCGTTGCGTACGTTTTTAGCTGGCAAGGGCGGTCCTCTTAGAAAAAGATGCTTTTCCGCAGCACGTGCTGGTGTTTTAGCGAAAATTTGGTTCGAATCCTTTGTTCCCCACCCTCTCGGTCCTCGGGCCTGGGGCAACTGCTCCTCCCTTTTCTTGAGGTCTCTTATTACTTTAAGATTCCCCCCAGAAACTTCTCTAACCAAATAAATTCCGAGTGGATCGGCAAAGATCGGAATGTCTACCTCTCGACCTTCCATGATAGACATTTTTGCTGAAAAGAAGTTTAAAGTTATGGGAATGTTAGACAAAACGTTGCTACCCAAAAGAATATCCCAACTATTTTCTCCATCTAAATCACTCACTTGGAATGTAGTAAGGTAATGCTTTTTATGTAGGCGAAGGTATAACTGTATTTCCCCCTTTAATACCGTTGGCTTACTGTTCACCCCCTGTACTACTAAATCGGTCTTCCGGAGGGCTACTTTAAAGTTTCCCTCTTTTTCCAATTGTTTGAGCCGCCGGGCGGTGACAATACTAATACTGGATCCTGTGTCAACCAAAACTTTGGTTTTCGCCTCCTTACTACTTATAGATGGAGTCAGGTAGACATTTGTATAAAAGTGTCGTCCCAGCCTAAAAGATTGCTGTACAACTTCTTTTTCTTTCTGCTTATTTCTCCTAGCTTCCCATCTCTTCTCTCTTTCTTTAAACTTTCTTCTCGCACGTCTCCTCTCTTCGCCCGATTCTAAAAATTTCCTTTCTCTATCCTATCTTGAGGATGAGAAAGCTCTCCTTCATACATCCCATCATCATACTCCACTACTTCATTCACCTCAAAATCTCTCGGCTGGCTCTCAGCCATATACACTCTCGCGTTGGTCTTTACCTTCCCATCTGGGGCTTTGTACCCTCCCTTTTTCTTGGGAAAGGTACTGGGCCCCGCCTGTCTGGTTGTAAGCTCTAGCTTTCCCACACCTTACTCTTTTTCCATATCGACTTGCTGTGTTGGAGGTGAAACATCAGAGGGTTTTCTGGGGTTAGGTTTCCCAGGCGGTGCTCCTCTAACTTAGGCTGCGCCCCCTTCTGTGGTATGCCATGCATTCTCGGCAGTCAAGGCCATTCCCAGCGCACGCTTGGGACGAGTGAACCACCGCTCGCAAATGAAAGCCACACCGGATGTTCTCTAACTCCTGGGCGACATCTTTTTGGAAGCCTTAAACATTCGGTGTGGACATGACCCTGTCTTCAACTTCATTCTCTTCCTTTGAAAGTATTTATACTTCACCTCATCTCTCCTCCTTTGAGGATGTAGCTGGTTCTCCACCTCCCCCTGCTCCTTTCCTCATAACATTGCTTATGAAAAGTTCATGTTGTCCCTGTGAATGAATTATTTAACTCCCACCTCCCTGTCTCCTCCGGCTTCCTCTTGGCCCAAATGACCTAGTGGTGACGGCCATTCGGTCTTCTATTCTCATCCTTTAATAAAGCTCCATTTGAAATTTGAGATAACTTTTCTATCAATTCATTTAAGTTCATCTCTGTATCGAATACCCTAAGGATCTTCTCTCGTAATCGTTCTCCATCTCTTCTTTCATTTACGTTTTGAATGATCTTCCCAGTGACCAAGATGTTTATCTGCCTTGAGTTGAACATCGCCTTATCATCCAGATCGTGAAGGCGGCTCTGATATTTGTACAACCGTTCTTTCAACTCTAACACAAAATCAGTAAAGATTGAGTCTCTCTCCTTCTATATTCTAAGAAATCCAACCAGAGCTCGAAAATCGTTTTCCTCTCCTCCGGTTGTAGAAAAGTTTTCAACTGCGCGAGAAAATCTTCTAATTTAGTGAATTTTGAGAAACTATTTTCTCTGAGAACGTATTTTCTAGCCTCACTATTTTGGTCGGTTGATATGGCTGACTTCGCGAAAGTGATCTTTTGACTTTCCGTTAGTGGGCCTAGAGCATCTAGCTTCTCATTCAACGAAGTGACGAAGTCTGGATACAAGATTCCTTTCCAATGTCTTCGTTTCAAATGTGTTGCCAAAAATTTCAAAATTTTTCGGGAATGCCGTTGGCAAGGCGGTATAACAATTAGTTGGGTTAGGGGACCCAAATGGTGTGGAGGCATATGGGAATAACCTTGCCATGCTCCCCCAGGGTAAGGTGGTGGTGTGGTAGGCATGGGTAATTACCAAGTGCACGCTGCGTTAATAGAAAGGTGGGGCATCGTCCGTGGTAAGACCATAAGTTGAGTTGTTCTGTCCTGCTGGAGCACCTTCGAGGCAGTTTCCTCCCAATACTCCTCCTGTTGGACGCTTGCCTGTTGTTGTGTTGTTAGGCTCCAGCAGGTATTCGGGCAGATCCTACTGGCTTGGTTTTGGATCGCTGGGGGGTCTCTTTCCCCATGGGGAGGGTGTTTCGGTATCTCTACAACCCTTCCACTTCTCTCACGAGGTTATGAGTTCAAACCCACCTCCAATTTCTGCCGAGGTTTCTTCTACATCGCCCGGTGAGCAGTATGCAGTTTTAGCTGGAGATTCAGTGTTTGTCAGCGCAAACCGCTTTTGCATATATGGTGAGTCTCGAACCTTGGGGGAAGGGGCTTCCCTCCCCCTACTACCCTGGGATGTTTGGCTAAGAGAGCGGTGTAGGGTTTCTGAGGTGGCCCTCCGTGTTAAAGGCGTGGGTAGGGGAACCCCTAAATGGCGGTTGTCCCCCCTCTGGTTCAGCGTTTCATCTCCACCCCCCCCCTCCGATTGCTTGCTCTAGGTTATGACCTTCCTCATTACTACCCTCATTTACCTCGATATTTTCATCATCTCTCCCTTCGTCCGCAGCACCCGTATTTCTTATCTCCGAAATTGAATTCTCCGCCATTTTGTTTTTTCCTAATCACAAAATAGTGCACACTAGGTCGGTATGACTCTTAACTATCTCTCCTGTATGCTCTCAAACAGCTATGTTAACTAGTGTTGGAACTATAAATGTTGTCTGCGGACCTCCTCTTCACTACTAATTTATAATATATATATATATATATATTTATATAGAATTTTACTAAATTGCGAAAAATGGTTGTGGGAGGTTCCCAATACTTAATCAACAGTGTCACACTGGTGAAAAACTCAACAGAAAAATGTTGTCCGCAGATCTCGTATGCTACTACTTCTACTACTCAGACTATCTTTTTACTACTATGCGATGTTTATTTCACCTAATTGAGGTGTTTTAAACAGAAAATCTTCATAAAATATATTGGTACGTCTAAAGTGATACGATAATTAAGAATTAGCAATTTAATTGAACACCACACAAAAGTGAAAAGTCTTGAAAATCAAAGAAAGTCCAAAGACTATAAGACTATGGGATTATAAGATACTATATATATAGTCTTAACCGCTAATCTAATTTTTTTTTATGAACTCTACAGGTAGATAATTTAGAGCTAATTGGTTTTTACCAACTATGGTGTTTTCACTGAGGTTTTTTCATGTCAGTGGTGATGCTAAGTAT
>JABUQX010021557.1:25000-33663 GCA_015478945.1 Trachelipus rathkii
ATAATATATATATATATATAATATATATATATTATATATATATTACTATATATATTATATATACAAATTAATATCAATATATATATATATATATATATATATATTTAATATATATATATAATATATATATATATATATAACGTATATATATACTATATATATATATATATAATAGTATATATTATATATATATATTATATTATATATAATATATATATATATATTATATATATATTATATATATATATATATATATATATATAATATATATATATATATATATATAAATATATATATATATATATATAGTATATATAGATATATATATATAAATATATTATATTATATATATACAAGATATTTGTTGCAATAAACGCAAACAATTATTTGTTTATTTAATTATGGTCCTAAGTGGGCTTTGACCTTACCCTTGATGATGGTACCCAAGAGTGTTACCTTTGACCACGATTGCTAAAAGGAAAACCCCCTTTTACCTTCTGAAGAGCTAAGCTTCCAAAGGAGTGAGGCGTGTCTTGGAGCACCTAACCTCCGACGGGGCCCCCCGCTAGCACTCGGGTCAAGGCCCGGGTAATTTAATCGGACATTATTAGGTATTCAAAGATATTTGTGCAATAAACGCAACAATTATTTGTATATTTGTAATGGTCCTAAGTGGGTTTAAACACTTACCCTTGAGATGGTACACTCCACAAGTGTTCTCCTTGACTCACGAACAGCCTTAAAAGGAAATCATCATTTTACCTCTGAAAGCTTAGCTTCCCAAGAGGAGTGAGGCGTGTCTTGGACACCTAACCTCCGACGGGCCTCCCCGCTAACCTAATGTCCGATTTAAAATTACCCAGTGTTGCCCCTGACCCGAGTGTTAGAGAAGTTTTAGAATATCTGAAATATACAGATCTAAACTAAACTTGAAGAGCCTCAACAGGCACCCATTGATAAAAAAAATTATTTATGCGGTACAACACAACGATTCCATCATCTGCGCCTGTTGAAAGAGACTTCTCTTTTGCAGGAATAACTTTAACACCAAAAAGATCATCCCTCTCTGACAAGACTTTCGAAAGATTGGTCTTGCTCCGATCGAATAACAAATTAGCTTTATAAATGCTATGGTAGTAGCCTGGTAGATTGATACAACCACAGTTTACCCAGTACCCTCGATATATTTAATGTTTATGTTTTCAGGTAACAGGAATATTATACACAAAACTTTTCATTTTCTATTTTATTTATCCCTTAAGTCTTAACGGTCTAGTGCGTCAAATTTGTGCCATTGGAGTTTTTTCGTTTTGTCATTAGCAAGTACAGTATAAATGTTCCCAAATGCCTATGAGCGATGAGACAATGAGGTGGTAGCCAAATAGAGTTATTTTATCACAAAAACTAAATAAGACCAAAATTAAATCATAAAATTAGTTCATAAAAAATAATGTACTTAAAAATGTACTTGGAAGGAAGCGCGAAAGGTTAAGAATGAGAATAAGGGGAATCTGCTTAGAAAAATGAATAGGGATGGTCGCCCGTTGTAACTGATGAAATCGGATCGTGAGGGGGAGTGGTGCGAAAGAAACCACTTCGACAATCTGCAAATATTAACAGTAATGAATGAAGCGTGTTTAGTGAATGTGTGTGGTTTTTTGAATGGTGCAAGAAGGAATAAAGGTTGATTTTGGGGATGAAGGTTATTAGTAACGCGAGGAGGTAATTGGTAGGTCGAGAAAGTTGGAAGAATGGTAAATCTGCAGGTATGATGAACACATTACTGTGACATGAATCAAGCAGCGGAAGGCGAGATTCGTGATTCGACTTGGATTGGAAGTTGTGTAACTAAAGCGTTTATGGAGGGTATAGGTTCTTTCCACAGGGATCGGAAGAGACCAGCGGTTACCGTACTACTGTATAAAGGGTAAGGGAAAAAAGGGGAAATGTAGAATTATAGGGGGGATACAGTTTTTGAGTGTTGCTAGGGAACGGTATACTGCTGGTATTTTGGTCCGAAAGAGGTGCGCGAAGTGACCTGAGGGACTGATTGGTGGAAGAACAAGGTGCGTTTAGGAGTGGTAGCAGGATCTGTGGATCAAATCTTTACATTGTTAACACAAATGATCTGGCAGAGGGAGAAGAAGAATCAATTATATTTAGGTTTTATGGATTAACAAAGGCGCTATGATAGACGTTTGATAATTAGGGAGCTTATGCGCAGCTATTCACGTGATATATGCGTGTTTGGTAGTGGTAGGCTTCTGAATGGAATCAAAAGTATGTTATGACGATAGTGAACGCGGTCGTGTAAGAATAATGGTGTCAATGGTGATTGAGTTTTACGGCATTAAATAGAGTATCGAACATGTGTTGTTTGTGTTATGTCTCCTCTGGTTATTCAAGTGTCATATGGATGGGGGTTATGAAAGAATTCGGTGGGGACTGGCAAAGGAATCGGTGTTAGAATGACGTGGAGAATGGAGATGAGCTGGACGGGTGGCCCTACCTATTGTAATGCGGAATGATTTGGTTTTGTGTCGCGAGAATCTGAAGAGGTTGAGAGGATTGGTGAGATTTCTGCAGGGTTATGTAAAAGAGGGGTTTTGAAAAGTAAAGTAAGATAAGAGTAAGGTTTATAGGGTTGTGCAGTGAGGACACGTGCCTGCAGTGTGAAGATTATGTTAAGAATAATGAGCAGCTTGGAGCCAACGTGTCTGAAGTTTAAATATTAGGCGTATGTGCTTGGATTGAGAAGGGTAACCGGATGATGCAGAAGTGTAAGTAGGAAAGTTGTGAATGGCAGGAGGTGGCTGGTGCAATTAATCGTGTGAATTAAAAGGGACTAAGTCTTGAGTGCGCTGAGGTCTTACATGAGGGGTATGTTGTTACTTGTGGTAATGTATATTAGTGAGACTATGGTCCGGAATAAAGAAGTATGATCTAAAGTTCAATGTGTTAGATGGACAAATCTTAGGGGCGTGCCAGGTGTGAAAAGAATTAATAAAGTGAGGAATGAACGTATTAGAGCAGTGGTGTGGTGTGGGAAGATAAGGGTAATGAGAGACATATAATGAAAGTTAATGTTGAGAATGGTTCTGGTCATGTGGAAGGATGATGAAAGTCGGATTGAGTTAATAGCGGATGTTATAGTGGAGAGTGTGTGGGAACTCCAGCCGGCTGGGAGACCGAAGAGAAAGTTGGATGAGTCGGTGATAACGAATGTCCTGAAGGAGAAGAAATGGTGAGGTTTGGCAAGAGCGAGAATAAAGGTGCATGATAGGAGAGATTGGCGGGGTTTTTTTTTTGGGGGGGGGGGCCCCCCCCAAAAAAATTGGGTTTTTTTTTTGGCCCCCCCCCCCCCAACGCCTGGGCCAGGGGGATATGACCCTTACATTGAGATTTCACCAATAGTGAGGGTCCGTCGCGGTCCTATGATGTCTCTAGGGTGGATTTCCTGTCTGTGACGAGCTCTCATTAATTAATGGTACAGAGGGGCGGTTAGGCTGGGCTTTCTTTCGACGTTTGTCATTCAATAATATGCTTTTCTTTTCCGATGCTTTACAGCACTTACCCCAAATCTTGGGGCAAAGAGGAAAGAATGAGTGAGAAAAAAAAAATAAAGATATATGTAGTAAATAATATATATATATAATATAGTATTATATATATATATTATATATATATATTATATATATATTATATAATTATATATAATTAATTATAATTATATATCATATTTTATATATATTTTAGTATATACTATACTATATATATAGTAAGAGGTGGCACCCGCTCATTTAGGGGTAGTCCGCAAGCGCACCTCCGCACCTCGAGAAAATGTAGTCGTCTAGCGCTCCTCCGCAACTAATTCAGACCATCAAACCTCCGGTATCGCAAGTCCGCACGTCCGCACGTCTCAGCTAATAATGTGTGACTTCACCCTTTGTTTTAATATTAGATACTCTATAGTATATATCATTAAAAAGTTTTTAATTTATAATTATTTAACAAATTGTATGAATATTTAACACAAATCTAAAGTTTTCTCCTCTTCCTCCTTCAAAATGTCTTCTTCAAAGGAGCAAAGAATCCATAACTTAACTTTCACAAAAGATTAGTTGCTCAAAATTAAAGCAGTTAAGGCTGCCCTTCTTTGCCCCTCCCAAAATATCTCCACCCGATACTAATATTCGCTCTTACAGCAAGCAGAATTAAGGGAATGAAGTGTATTTATTTATGAACAAGTTTCACACAAATTGTTGCCTATGCTGAAAAGGATAGATGTCCCTTGGTAAAGAGGAGTGCGTGAATGTAGTTCGCTCCACGCAGTCCATTGCTTAATTTAAGGTTCTCACCTAAATCATTCTGCTCCTTTTGAAATATTTTTGAGCCACCCTGTTTCCACCCATAAGAAGGTTCTATTTCGTTCTAGACTTTAGTAGAATCGCATGGAAAAGCCTCGACGCTGCAAGAGTCGATGGCTCAAATATGGTCACGTTATCAACAGCTGGTCACACATAGGATGTTATATAGTTATATATTAGATATTATATATATAGTTGTATATATATATATTATATCTATATATTATATATATATTATATATATATATAGTATATAATATATATATATATATATATATATAATTTATGTATATAATTATATATAGTATATATATATATGGGTTTTTTGCAGCAGAAGTTGATTTAGGATATTGCCTGGTTATAATGTACATAATATAATTAATTAAAGTTATAGATGAGGCGTAATAAGCCATTCATCTATATAGAAATCAATTTAAATGTTCATTTATTCTATATGGTGAAACCCATTAAGGAGGGTGAGATTGCTTTGGAAGTTTAAATTTATTAAAAAACATAAGTCTTGACTAAAAATAAATTTAGTTATACGCAACTTAATGAATAAAAAATTATAAGATTCTTTATAGATGCTAATGGATCCACTATTAAAGAATTATTAATATATGATAAGGCTATAACGTTTTTCAGTTTTTATCTCAAAAAATTAATACGTAAATGCTTTCGGATTAGATATTAAGTATTGATACTAAGACTAGCTAATATAGGGGATATGTATATATATATGATATTAATAATAGTGATTCCTCTTAGAATAGCATGTATATTAACTTAGTAATAGGTATATAGTTATTATATATTAGTAGTACGTAGTATTATATATATATAATATATATATATATCTATTATATATATATAGTATATAATATACTATATATTTAACAAACTAAATTAAGGTAATAATAAGGTAAATATATATTTAAATAAAAAACAAAAAACAAAAAAAATATTTTAACAAGTATTTGTGCGTAACCATTCATCACTAAGTTATAAAGATGCATAAGTACATAAGCACTGGAAAAAATCTTACTTTTTTCGGATGAAGTTACATAATTAAGTTTGCCCCATGGTTTTGGGGCAGAGAAACAAAACTTTGGGCTTTTCTGTTGAATTATAAACTCCTTTGGAATCTTTCAATGCTTCAGATGGGTCCTCTTAGGATTTCCAAATCCCTTTTGGCCTTCACACATGTCTTCTGAGTCAGCCGGATGAGACGCAGAATCAAATCCCAGCCTGAAGTTAAATAAATAGTATCAGTTACAGACAGTAGTGGATATATTGTAATAAATGTTTAAACTAATTATAATTAATATAGGTTAAAGTGTGATAATTGGCAATTTTTATCGGCTAACAGCCGGTAAATAGAAAGTAATCTTCTACTATCGACAATTCTTTAAATTGTACAGCCCCCTTTGGAAGAACTCAGTTCTAGGGCCTAAGAAGCAGGGTTGGTTAATCAGAATGGTTGCATATTTTGACGGCTGTGGAATCTAGACTGGGGTAAAACGTACTATCTCCGATTTGTCCAAAATAAATCTTAATATTAAAGGGATCTTAAAATGAGAAAGCTCGAGCGAAGGATCCTGCTTTTGAAGAAGAATTGCTCATTTCCCCAAAAACTACAATTAATTTCAACAATTATTTTACAAATGTTAAATCATATTCCTGAAATTATGTCATTGCAGTTTCATTTATTCATATAGAGATAACTATATTACTATGATCAATACGTTTAATTTGACATTTTTTCCGCTCCTACAACATATTTTAATGAAGTTAACAAATTTTATAATTTTAGAAATCGCTTTTGAATAGTCAATTAGAACAACACAAATTGTTTTGCATTTTAAAATCATTCTTTGTCAAGTTTATTCCAGTTTTACTTACTGCTACTTAAAGTACATATTCTGCCATTTCAGTATTTGCTTTATAATATAAACAACAAATATATACAACAATTATAGGGTGTACATTTTTGATTTTGAATGGAAAATTTGTAACGACTTTAGCAGTTCATTTTGTTTCTTGTGTTCACGAAATGCTTATAAATTTACATGTTAAGAAAAAACAAATAACAACATTTATTACCTGCTACAAAATTTACTTAACGTTGAAAGAAATGATAAAAAAAAAGAATTGGCATTCCCTGATCTATTTCCTGAAGAAAAATATATTTACAATTTTTTTTCAATTGATGATATATATATATTATAATATAATATAATATATATATATATATATATAAATATATATTTATATATATATATAATATATACGTTTCACTAGTAAGTATTAATCATATATATATATATGTAGATGATTATTTTTTAAGGGGATAAGGATAATAAGGAATATATATATATTATGTTTTTTTATAAAGTTCACACCTCAACGGGGCAATAGCCTATTCAAGTGAGGGGAACTTCCTTAGGTAATTTCTACTCTAGGGATCCGAAATAGGATTCGAACCCGCGACTTTGCCATGCGACTCCGTTGCTCTCTACCTTTGAGCAGCGGTAATATATATATATATACTATATAATTTAATATAAATATTATATTATATAATATATATATATTTATATATATAATATATATATATATATATATATATATATATATATTATATATATATATAATATATATATATAAATATATATATATATATATATATATATATATATATATTATAATTATTATTATATATATATATATAATAATATCTATAATATATATATAAGTATTAATATATAATATATATTATATAGGTATATTATTATATATATATATATGTAAGGACTTTTTGCAGCTCTTATAAACCTGAATAACAATTCTAATGACAAACCTAAACTATTGGGTCAAACAATTCGATGTGTTTAAAAAATCAATATATATATATATATATATATTATATATATATATATATATATATATATATATAATATATATAATATATAATATTATATATATATATATTATCTATATATAATATATATATATATTATATATATAATATATATATATTATATATATATATATAAATATTATATATAATTATAATATATATTATATATATATTGGATATTTAATCCCTTGAGGCGACACAAAACCAAAAAAAAATTCTTCAAGGAATGATTTTTAATACACTGTTTATTTACATTGCAAAAGTTATTATTAAATTAATTATTAAATTAAAAGGAAATATATATATATATATATATAAAATCATTCACATCAGTTCCTGAGGATGCATACCGCCAACGGATGCGAAAGCTAGAACTAAATCTTAGCTATTTCCTTTTAATTTAATATTAAATTTTAAAATAACAATTTAATGTAAATAAATAGTGTATTAAAAATTATTCCTTGAAGAATTTTTTTGGTTTTGTGTCGCCTCACGGGGATTAAATTATCAATACATATATTCACTGCGTGCATTGCAGAAGTTTATCAATATATATATATATATATATATATATATATATATATATATATATATATATAATATAATATTATATATATATACTTATTCTATATAATATATATATATATATATATATATATATATATTATATATATATAATATATATAATATATAATTATATATATATTATTATATATATATATACATTATATATATATAATATATATATATTATAATATATATATATCCTCCCCCAAAGTCAAAGCCAATCCCCTACTTCCCCAGGCGTAACATTCTGTTCCCTCTCCCTACACCCCTACTAACATGGGACACCATTACTGACCTACAATCGGACCACCTTCATATTCTTATTTCTCTAAGCCCCCCCAACAATCCCCCCTCCCAGAAAAACTACTACATAACACTAACTACAAAAAAGCAACTGGCCCGCATACACTCTAAAATGAAACCCACATAAAACCCAATACAAAATCCCGATACAACATCCCTCACATCCATCACTCTATTTAAACAAGTACAATCATCCCACCATCTGCAAACCTTTATATACCCAAGGCACAGAAAATATATAACAACCCCAATATCAGCCAACTTCATTAAACAAAGAAACTCCTCGAAACTCAATCCCTATACCCACCCAGCATTTCTATTAAACTCTAGCCCAATCTTCCTTACGCTCATAACCACCAACAATACAAATAAGTTTTCTGAAATACTTAGCAAAAAAATCCTCGCGCATAGACAATAAGAAAAACTAGCAAGGTTGCATTCAAAAAATTAAGGGGAACCATACCACGGAATCCTATGCTATGACTACATCTCCCTCCCTTCCTCGG
>JABUQX010021558.1:0-15000 GCA_015478945.1 Trachelipus rathkii
TTGATAAGCATCGAGCTGCAGGTCAAATGAGGTTGCTAAACTCGAAAATCGAATGTATTCTATTTCTTCTTAATGCAATGCGATTTTATCTGTCGGAGACCGTGGCATTTTAGTGAGCAACCTTGATAGAGGACCACGAATTTGTGACATACTTAGTCGTACTGACTACATACTCCTCCGTGGATGCTAGGCATCCTCTGCAATGGCATAAGTTATTTCAGTACAAAAACAACTATCTAGAGCTAACTGTCTTAGGGCGGATTTCGTCTCTCTTTAGCACCATTCACTTGGGTGTTTAAGACGTCCCGTATGTGCCATCAACACAACATTTCACACAAGAACCATGAAAGATAAAAAACAAACAACTGCACCTAGAAAGAACATATAACGGCTCGACATGCGATGCGGATGGCCCAAAACTTACCTTCATAATGCAACTGGGGGACTATTCCCCCTTGTCGCTAGGTCAGTTAGTTAATGTATTCTAGTGGCGGATGCCTATTCACGTTATAAAATCCTCTATAACTAACGGAGCCTTATTTGATAATGAAGAAATGTTGAGGAAAAAACGATCAATGCGGTAATTGAGCGTCGAAGCAGCATACACCCGATACTCATTTATATCCTTATTAAGTAAAATAACACAGACTTTCGGTATAACATACTACTAGAATTGCAATTAAATCAAATAAAATACTCTTTATAAGCATCATCACAGTTTCTCGCATAACAATTTAAGGAACCAGCAGGAACAAAACAAACACACTCAAATTCACAGCAAAAGAATTATAAGAGAGCAGAGCACTGTTTGAATCGATGCTTTTTATCTGTCGAGTAGAGATATATCTGATATAGGGTGCTATTTTCATTATCTGTGATTAAGTTCATCATTTATATATTCACGTAATTATTACATCTATATTCAACTTTGTGAGTGATATATCTTATTGATATTATTATTATATCATTATTGGATAAGCAAGTGTAAATTTATAATATTAGTATTATTCCAGTTATATTATCATTTCCTTATTATCTATAAAATACTCGTGTAGTGTTTAAGATACTAAGTAAACTACAGAATAGTATTTGTTATCATAGAGCATCCACATATGAAGCTATTCTGGTAGAGACAAACAAAGTACCCCTTTGTGAGAAGCGCTAAAAGACTCATCGTGAGAGGCAACATATCCGGAGTCATACACTTCACAGCATGTCGCAACTCGCCCGTATTAGGGTATGGATTCCTGGCTCGCCGAAAGGAAAACCCATCGCATCATTCGTGTAAATACATATCAGTGGGTGTACAAATTAGTGAGAATCCCTAAATTAAGATATTAAGTAGATGAATACTATAACTATTAATATATAATAAATAAGTTATAAAATTATTACATGACTGTTTGTCTTCTAATCTGTAACCTAATTAAACGTATCACATGGCCAGTGGTGCGTATAATATTTATTATCAATTGTCTATATAATTTAATACAAATAATTATTGAAAAAATTATGATTTTAATTAAAATATTTTACTACGTTAATATTAAATATATCAACACCCAATCAAAAAGAATCGATTTAAAAGGCTAAATTTATTAATAATAATTATATTTTAGATTGTGTTATAAAACTAAATCTAACTACTCTTTATTAAACTCTCCCACACTGGTTTAGTCACTAACATTTAATCAAAATACTAATCAACACTCACTGGTTTAGTATGCGGCTCGTGACAATGTAGAATGTAAAATCCTTAATCGGTATTTCATTCTATCACTACAAGGCTTGTTGTCGTTGTGCAAAGGTATACATTTAGCGCTAGGTACGGGGCGTTACTATGTGCATAATATAGAAATTTATTGTATAAAAGTTTCTTTTCAGCAGTTAAAAGATGGTGCCATCGTAGCAAGAAAACAAACCGAAACAGGAAAATGAACGGTTATTTATTGTTCGTATTAATCTGTCCTTTGTGTGTAGATGGGGTTTTCGTACTTATTGTGTGTGTTCGTATTAATCTTCTGAATCAAACATCTAATTAGCACACTGTGTCTTGCTCACGTTTCTCTACCACTCTTCATTCAATTCTTCTTTCAATGAATTACCTTATTATTTCACTCGCTAATTTATGTTCGGCGCAGATATTGTTGAGAGTCTTGTTATCCTTTCAGTGTTGTATTAATTTATGATAATTCAGGGTTTTAGCATTGTTATCATTTTTGTATTATGTATAATAGTATTAATATTAAACTCATTTTTATTTATCCTATTTTATTACACGTAGGTATCCCTGATTAAACATTGTAGTTATTATTAATATCTTTCGTATTTTAAGATAATTTCTATTTTTACATTTCCCAAACTATCTTACAAATCAATACTACAATATATTAATATACATTCATCATCAAATCATCATGACATTAATCATCCGTATCATTATTATTATTAGTACTACATTTATATACTTTAATTAGTCGAGTATTTAATCATCTTAAACTTTTGTAGTATTATATTATATATATTATATAATATTATATAATATAATATATAACTATAAGTTTCACATTATTATTATAACAAATTGCAATATAAGGCGATAATATATATTTTTATTTAAGAAAAAATATCTTTTAATAATTAATAGAAAAAAAATAAAATATATAGTACTATATTAATATAATATAATATATATATATATATATAATATTAATATATATATTATCTTATATATATTATTATATTATATATATATATATATTAATTATTATATCTATATATATAATAATATATCTATATTTAATAATATATATATTATCATATAATTAATATATAGTATATATATATCTATATATATATTATATAATAATTTATCAGGTAAATATAATATATATATATAATATATATAATATATATTAATATATACGTAGTACAGCAAAATTATATATTCAGGTATATAGTATATTATAATATATAATATATAATATTCATAATTTATATATATATATTATATATAACTATATTAATATATTTATATAATTTTATAAATATATGTTAATTATTATGCATACAAAAAATCTAAAATAATATATCATATATTTATATATTATAATACTTTATATTTAATATAAATATATAATATTTATATTATAATAATATAATTATTATTATATTTATATTATATGTATTATAATATAATAATATATATATTATTTAATTATATTATATATTTTTATATTATTATATTATAATTATATATAATATATATATATTATAACAATTTATATATATATATATATATTAATATTATATATATATATTATTATATACATATATATTATATATATATATTTTTCTATTAATATTAATTATATATAATATATAATATATATATATATATTATATTACATATATATATTACGTAACAAGTAAATTATAAGTAGATATTAATAGATGGATATGATATACTAATGAATAAGTAATTAATATATAGATCATATTTATAGATAGATATTATGAATAAGATATAGAATTACGATAGATTATAGATAATAATATTATAATATATATGAATAGGTATGCTAACTTTTTTGACTTTAAAATCAAATTCTAATTATATTTATATTAAATTAATAATAATTACTAATTAATTATTAATTATATTATATCGTTGGGATTATATTAATAATTACACAACGATTAATGGAATTCTTTACTTGATTATATAATACATATTATCAAATACTAAATAGTACTTTTGTACCCTAAAACTTAGTGAATAGGTGTGAAATTAGCTGGAGTTCACTCAGTTAATAATTTAATATTTTGTATTTATTGTATGTTTTAATAATTATATATAAATATATATAAATATATATAGATTGTAATATAATGAAATATAAAATATAAATTATAATTTATTAATATAATTAAATTAAATTTAATTTAATAATAATAATAATTACAGCATCATAATAATCTCATGAGTCACTTATAATAGAATATTCTTTTATGGGACACAAAAATAGATGTGAAAATATTATTTCTCTCAAACAGCAAAAATAAAAAATTTAAATTCATTGCTCTTTCACTATTCTTATTTCTAACATAATTTCTAGCGAAAAAAGAAAAAGATTTGAGAAAGTTTGGGATAGTTTAATTTTATAAGTGCCGTATTTTTTAAATCAGAGAATTCTAAAAATATAATGGTTTTTGGTGACGAATAAGAATAAAATTCAATATACACTTAGGTAAATAGTATGAGTGTTATATATATTTTATGGATTATAATAGATATATATAAATAAGATAATGAAATTGTCTACAACAAATATTATACTATTTCTTCAGATCATCATACACAGGTAATACAGTAATTCACTAATTACCGTCTTGAGAAGTTTTCTTTCTATTTCTCTCTTCTCAATCTTTTGCTCCATCTTCTTCCTTCGCTCCATCGTAATCTTACGTTTCTCGCACTCATCACACATCTTCTCTCTTCTCTCTCTCTCTCTCTTCCTCTCCTCCTCTCCTCTCTCTCCCGGGCGACAAAATGCCACACAGTTTGTAAATTTAAACAACTCAAGTCTAATACATGGTTCAAATCATTCCTAATTAAATTGAATAAAAATAATAATATAAATATTTAATTTATTGAATAGGGATGAATATAAAAAGTTTAAATATATAAATCAAATAATTTATGTAATTATATTGTATAAAATAATAATAATAATAATAAATAATAAAATATAATAATATATAAGATAATATAATATAATATAATAATAATAAGTATATTATATATAATAATAATGAAATAGAAAATAATAATAAAAACCACAACAATAACAATAATAATTAAAAATAATAAAAACAACTAACAAACTAATAATAATAATATAATAATAAATATCAATAATATATAATAAAACAATAATAATAATAAATAATAATAATATAATAATAATAATAATAATAATATATAATAATAATAATTTAATATACTAGCTCATTCATCATACTCACTTAATCTCATATAATACTAACTTTTACAAAACATAAATCATTAGATTATTATAATAGAATTTGCTTCTCTATATTCACTATTACACTACTATTATATATTATATAATATTGATATAGGTATAGTAATAGTTACATATTTATATTATCAATGAGAATGATATTAATTATTATATTATTGATTATATTATTATTATTCTTGAATTATTTTGATATTTTGATTATTTTACTTATTTGATTATCTGGGTATATTTAATTCATTAACTTCTTAAAAATCATCATTGATGTTAAATTTATTCATAATATTATATTTATTATTAATAATAATATTAGTTGTACTTCTTCTCATTTATTTTTAATTATCATTAAATAATATTTTAGTGATTTACGTTATGTATAAAATTATTGTGTACTAATAATATGTTTTTAACCATTAATAATAACTCTACTTCATTTATTAAATTAATTAATTAAACCTATATTATATATATATTATCTTATTATATTAATATTACTATACTAATTGAATTCAGTTGCAATACTATAATATGCATACTCTCATTTCACGAATATATTATTTTAATACTCATATCTATATGTTAATTCCTCTAAATATTAAAACAATAATGAGTTATACCTAAGTGAAGGAGAGGTAATATAGAGAGATACGAAAGAATGGGTAGAGTAGAGAGTAGAGAAAGTGAGAGAGAGAGTAAAGAGTTGGTGTTAAATATCCTAAGAGAGATAAGAGAGCGATGAGAGAAGAGAGGAGAAGAGAAATCGAGATGATAAGTAAGATAGAGAAGTGAGAGAAAGATAGAGAAGAGAGAGTTAATATTAGAGACAGTAATGAAGAGAGAGAGAATAGAGAGAGAATAGTGAAGAATTGTGATATTAACTCACGCAATTTATGCAATAATTAAATCAAAGAATTAAATCAGGAATTAAATTAATTATTTTTTCGTTTTTTTAAAGTTCTTTTAACATTTGTAAAGTCTTCTATGAAGGGTTATAAGAAGGGTAATGAGATAGCGTGACGCATAACCATCAACAGTGCACGTGATTTATGTCGACTATTTCTGAGATAAGACAACTGAACTCACACTGTTACTTGAGTGCGCGTACTTAAATTCACTTTCACTTTTATACTATAATTATTACATGAATATATTTAATTGTATCTCCTATATTATATATAATATATATAATTAAACATGTTATATATAAATATATATATATAATAAATTAAAATTAATTAAATCAATCAATCACGATATCAATAGTAGTAAATTAAATTTTTATTTATTAGTATATATATAAAATTAACCCTTATACATTATTACATAAAATCGAATATTACTTTTTGAATTAGGATTTTAGTTGTTGTTGTTTTTGAGAGCGGCAATTTTATAGACATTCGAAAAAGGGAGAAAACACATTTCTACTTATTGAGGGGGAGTCCAATAACAGATTTTATTATAATTGAGAAGGCGTTGAAGGTAGAACTAACAGTGACTTTCTAGATTGAAAAAATTTTCTACTACTTGAATGAACTCATCAGATCTGCATGAGCATAGCAGTTTTAAAGAAGAAGATGAGTTGCGCTCTTATAATACCTTCGATAATTATATAATAATAAAAAGATATTGTAATATGAATTTGAATAAACGACTAAATTAATTATGAGCGTGTTAAATAAAAGTTTGATAACACAATTAAAAATGGTAGTAAATTTAAAGAGCACAAATTATATTCACCACGAAAAAGGACACTACTTTACGATTGAGCTATCATAGGTTCTTCTATTGTGAATAATTGGAAGAATGAGAAACGACAATTTGCCTCATAGTACTTAGATGTATTCGACAAAGTATGACCGAGATGCGGGTAGTGTATATTTCATGTGTTAATGAAACTATATGAAACTCTAATATCAATACTCATGGATAACTAACAGAATTGCTATCGTATCAGCTTATCTGAGTATGTTAGAATATTTCAAAGGTATGGTTGGATATACTTTAGAAATTAATAGACTCTTGATAAACACATATTTTATTCGTAGATAATTAGTTTTTTTATACCGAGAGGTGTATTGTTTTATTTATAAATTACAAGATGTGGTTCTTATTTAAGGGTAAAGTCTTTGAAAAGTAAATTAATGTATCGTATATATAATATTTTAAATTTTTATTTTTTGGTGTTCACTCAAAAATGTAATCATTATCTCATTTCCAATCTAAATTACTTGTGTCTTGTGTATTTAATGGGTAAGTCGATATATCTTTAGTTATGTCTATTATTTAAACACTATAATTATCTGCCCATTATATTTATCAATACACAATTTCTTCGACCTAACAATATGCTCATCTGTTCTTCATTCCACAATTTAACATAATATTAAATATATATATATTATATATCACTAATAAATATATACAATACAAAGATCACCAAGTTTTTTTTTTAGATTTAAATTAGCTAACTTATAGCTTTACTTTTATTAACTACAATTTTATATGAAAAAATAATATAAAATTTAGACGGCATTAAAAATTAAAAGTTTACCCTCGATAAACAATATACTATATAAAATATAATTTCATCATTTATGGTATTTGCACTCAATACTTATCTTACTTTTCTTATTAAATTAAATTATTAGATATGCATTAACATTACAAATTAATCTTACTTAAAAAATCAAATTATAAATAAACGAACAAAGTTGCAATTTCCGTATTTATAGATGATTTTTTTTTATTTTATTATTAATATATTTATACCATACAGTTATTTTTATTTAACTTTTTTTTAAAATTTTGATAATTGTATCTTAAATTTTTATTCATTTTATATTAATTAATTTTATAAAATTCCGATTTTTTATAATAATAATTTTTGAAAAATATATTTGTTTAAATCTTCATTTTATTAGTAAATTATTTATGATTGAAAAGTAGGGAGTGATATTAAAATAATTTATGTTGTAATAAATTATATTCAAATTTGACCTAAATGTTGATTCTTACTAGCATTTCATATATCTTATTAACTTTACGATATTTTGTCAAATTACACCTAAATACTAAAATTTATATCTACTCTGCAGTATTATGTCCTAAAATAACAATTAAAATTTTATACTATCAATTATTTAATAAAAATAGACCCAAACCTAGAATTAAAACAGAATTAATAAACGAAGACTTTCTTAAATACGAGGTTGAGATGTCTGTCAATAAATACAGGTAGGGTTTTTGAATAATAATTGAATACAATGCATTAAATGCACATTTAATTATATTTTACATTTTGCTGTTAATATAAACACAGTTTCACACATACTTCTTTATAAATGTAATCTAATTATAAATAACTAACTTTAAATTCGCCTCAGCTAATAATATCCATCAGATGAGTAAGTAATACTAACTTTCTAACTATTTACATGTCAGCTAATAATACCCATAACAGTAGATTTAAATTGAATTCATTTAAGTAAATAATAAAGAATAATTCAATTGTAAGATTAGGTTGAGATATATTTACTTGATCTTTCAAAGTTGCAAATACTTACATAAGTATCTTTTATTGGCAACATACTATTATCTCTTTAATCTGATGATCACTAATATAAAATCCTTATATATATATATCCTTTATTTATATTATGAATATTACCATTAATATTTATAATTATACTCTAGTAATAAAATACTATATATTCTCATGTACTCTATATAATATAAATCATAATATACATATTAATTCAGTAATAATTAATAACAGTACAAACGTAATTATTATTATTAACTATATATATTATTTAACTCGAAAGGAAAAATTAGCAACTCTCACCACGCGTAAACAAACTCTCCTAAACTAAACCGTTATTAGGTGTGAATAACTATAACTGATCCAATGTATCGGGATCTTTAACATTTATAAACTGTGAAATTAAAATAATATATAATAATAATAATAATTAATAATAAATATAATATCAAATAATTAAAAATTAAAAATATATTTAAAATATAATAAAGATAATCATTATCATGCAAATATATAAATAATAATTGAATAATGAATATAAATTCATTAACAATAACATAAATAAACTTATATATAAACATGATTAAATATAATCAATACAATATAAAAATTAAATTTTAACATTATAATACTCTTTAATATTAAAATAATAATTATACCATATAGATTAATAATAATATTAATTAATATCAATATAATAATAATTAATTAATAATACTGTTAATAAATAATGACGATAATATCAACCTTCTAACCAAGTTAATACTAGAAAACAATTGATAAGCAACTCGAACGTTTCCTCTTATTATTACTAAACTTATCTCAACTTATATAAACTTATCTAACTTATTTAAACTTATCTATCTCTATATCCTTAGAAAACTCTAACATTTTTTAGAGGTAATTAACATACCTCATAAGTTTAATGATTGAACTTAATTTAAATATAACGGTATAAAAAATAAGGAACCATAAGTTGATCAGATATAAGTGATGGTCAAACAAAGATCGAGGTATTAACCAATTCAATTCATTTTGTTTATGTACTATTATTATTATATTTTTAATAACCGAATTTAATTAATATTTTCCAAGTGCAAATGATGTATATGTTTTGTCTTTAAGCTATTTAAAATTCACAAATTTCCTTAAAATTAAAATCTTTTCGAAGGTTTTATTTTCTTTTCTTTTTTTTCTTTTTTAATCAAAAATTTTAAGCTTTGACTATGTGAAAAAAGAAAAATTTGAAAGAATTAATGCTTTGTATCATAAACCTACTCAAATGAAAGCAAAAATTTAAACATTGTTTAAAGAAAATGAATTACAGTAGTATTGAAAGAAGCGATACAGTATATTAACTACACTTAAGCCCATAACACGCAACTAAAACATATTCATTTTCCAATTCAACGCAATGCACACACAAACAATATAACACGACACCAGCACTTACAGACATACAACCCATCCAAAAGCTTTGTCATGGTTTACATTAAGTCATAACTCACACAATTATAATAACTATCGTATCACACGAATAGCGTTTATTCATAGAGAAAGTGAATAATCGTTTCCACTCTCCCAAATTAGCATCCTTTATAATTAAATATACCGACAGTATAGCTATATATACTATACTTATATAAAACTATTATATTATAAATATATAGTATATATAATATATATATATTAATATATATAATTATATATAATATATTATTGCATCTTATATAATTAAACATTATATCATAATTAATATACAATATATATTAATAATATATTATATATATATATATATATTATATATTATATATATATATATATTAATTAAATATATATAAAATAAAAGTTACAATCTGAAACTGTTAATTAATAATTTATAATCTAATATATATATTACTTAAGTATTAATTTATAATATATAATATATAATAGTACCTTTCTATATTAAAATATAATAAAAATTTATAATAATATATATATCTATATAATAATAAAAAATATTTTATTATATACTAGAGAAATTTCATTTATAGAATTAATATACTCAGCAATTGTCAAATTTTTTTTTGAATTTTATATTAATAATTAAATATATAATAAATCATAATAATATTACGAATAAAAAAATAGTAAAATATAAAGTATTTTTGTTTCACGACGACATAAATTTTATTCCAAGGAAATAAACACACACCAAAAAATGAAAAATTTTAATAAAGAATAAAAGATGAATTAAAGTAAACAAATATAGCTATTACTTTTAGTTTTTTTTGTTTTTATTTTTTAAAATAAATATAACAACTCCGATATATGCTGATTAATGAAATTTTTGTTCACAAAAACCTTTTTTCTTCCATTTTAGAATAAAATATTTATAATATAAAGGTTATATTTTGGATAAAATATAAATTATTTTATTTAGGTTCATTAGACTCAACTTAAATATTAAGACGTTTGGTTGGTCAAATCACTAAATTTAAGGAAGAATTGGCAAAAGGGCAATCACTGGTATTACCATCAAAAACATTTTTAGTTTAAACTTATCTTTATTATTTACCTAAAAAAAATGAAAATTTATAAATGTAAGTCAAAAGCTGGTAAGATAATTAACAAGAATTATAAGTTAATGAATAAAATAAACAATTTATTTGATTGATTAGTAAATTAACTATATATTTCAAATTAAGTCAATTATATAATTATTTACTTTACCATATTTTTTTCTAATTGTTCTGAATTATATTTTTCTAAATAATAGTTAATAATTAAATAATAAAATTATATCTAATTTATTATTTATATATCTATTAATATAACTGACATTTCTTTATCTTGTATCTTTTATGTATATCTTATTAATTATATCTATAATTATCTCTCTTATATATCTATCTATCTTAATATCTATAATAATAATTATTTATGTATAATAATTAATATTTATATCTTTATATATCTATCTATCTCTATTTAATCATCTATCTATCTATCTACTATATACTTAATCACATATTAAATAAATATCATAATTATAATTACATATCTATATCTATAATATATTCTATTGTATATAATTATCATATTCTGAATTAATCTATATCATCTACATTTATAATATAATATTATATGAATAATACTAATAATCTACTTACTCTTCCTCTAACAACATAACAACGGTTTAGAGGTCTATAAATTATAAAGTCTAATCTTACTTTATTCGAATAGTCTGTCTGATCTTTAAAAGTCTGATTTTTTTTACGGTGGTAATTAATAGTGTTCATTTTTTTTTAAGTGGGGGACTAAATTAAAAAAATTAAAATACTTATTATTATTATTATTATTTTAATATTGATTATCTATTATTATTATTCAATTAATTATTATTATTACAATTATTTATTATTATTATTATATATATATTGTTATGATGAAGAGATTTCTCATTTATTGTTTAATTGTATATATGTTGTTATGAATATTTTATTAATTAAATTATAAATTATTAAATTATTATTATTATTATCTATTACTTTAATAATTTTTAATATTATTATTCAATATTTTATTAATTAGTATTAATTATCTTATTATATATAAAAATAATTAATTTATTATTCATTTTATTTTATTATATTTTAATCATTATTTTTTTTATCATTATAATTATTAATTATATCTTTTTATTAATTTTTTTTATTTTTTTATTATTATTATTTATTTTTATTATTATTTAAAATTAATATATTATTATTGAATGTATTATTATTATTATTCATTATTAAATTATTATATTATATTATGTTATTATTATTATTATTATCTTTAATTAATATTATTTTATTATTTTATAATATTTCTATTTATTATTATTATTATTGTTATTTTTATTATTTTATTTAAAAGCAAAAAAAATTATAATCTGACATATAATACTATAAATTAAATTAATTTTTTCTCGTGTTTTTTAGAAAAGATTAAATGCTTTGTGTTTAAATATGTGCCTATTTAAATCGGCAATCCGTATTCCGCATCCAAGCTGCATCTACAGCGAAAATGTTCATCCTGAATACACGCACATTCATTTTCATTGGCATTCCGCAAGTCCCGCACCTTATTCTTCATCTAAATACCGAGTATTGCCTCGCATCTGCCATCCATTATTGAAGTCCGCCACAGATGCTCGCTTCTATCGGAATAAGTCATGGAATAATAATAAAAAATAATCTAAAACATTGCATAATAAATATGCTGACCCGTTGAGCAGGTATGCATCCTCTCTCATTTTTCACGAATTTTTAAAAGATTAAATTAAACAAAACCAAATAAAATAAAAAAAATGATTTAAAATTAAGAACGATTAAAAAATATATCAAAACGTATTAAAAATAAAAAGAAAATTTTATTTAAAAAATTTAAATTTAAAAATGAAAAAATAATTATCTTCATTTAGATCTAATATATATATATAATACAATAACCATAGTATATATATATCAACTACAATTAATATATTTTATATATATTATATACTATTATATATATAATATATATATTATATATATATATATATAATATTATTAATTATTATATATATATATATTATCTATATATATATATAATCATTGAAATAATAATTTAAATTAAAGGGGAATTAGGGCCTTTCGTATGTTCGTAAATAATTCTTTTATTCATACTTTGAAATACAAATTCATTGACATATAGTTATTGTTGTCATTTGTCAATATATAATATATATATAATTATATATTAATATATACTATATATATATATATATATATATTATTTATTATATATATTATATATATTTATATATATATATAATAATTATTTTATATATTATACTGTAATACATATATCATATATATATCATAACCATATATATATATATATATAATATATTGTATATATTAATTACTACTCTTTATATATAACTAATTACTAAATAATATATGTATATTATAATATATATTTATATATATATATATATAATTATATATATATATATAATAATAAATAATATATCTAACTAATATATATATATATATATATATAATTATATTATAATATATAAATTATTATATTAACATATTAGTATATTTTATTAATATAATATATAATATATAGCCACTAATAGTATAATTATCAAATATACTATAAAATAATATAAATTATATATTATCATAATAATATTATACATATAACATTATATATATATAACCTATATAAAATAATAATACATTAATATTATATAAAAAATATCTATAATAATATATATAATACTAAAATAATAAAATATATACTTATAAGTATATGATAATTTAATATAATATAATAATAATAATATATCTTATAATATATATAGTATATAATATAACTAAAATATTAATCTATAATATATATATTTATAAATATTTATTAAATACTATTATATAATATATAATAATATATATAATATTACATATAAAATATATTAATATTAATACATAATTAAAAAATATTCATATATATTATAATAATAAATATATCATAATAATATACTATTATATATATACATTATGAAATAAAATAAACTATTTATAAAAATAACTAATATAGTTACATATATTCTTAATACTTTATGAAATAAATATAATATATTATAATAATCTACAATATATATATATATTTATTATGTTATATATATAACTACATATATGTAATATATATATATTTATAATATATATATATATATATATATTTTATAAACATATATTATATAATATATATATGTATCTATATCTCATAATACTATATTATATATACTATATTTTATCCTATAAATATATTATATATATATGTATTATATATATATATATTAGAATAATAATAATTTATTACTATATATATATATATATATCATATATTTATTATAACATAATATAAATATATATACCTATGTAATTATATTATATAATTAATCACTATATCATTATTAATATTATATATATATATAGTTATATTATATTTATAGTATATATCCTTATAATAAATTATATAACTAATTACTATATATATATATATAATAACTAAATAATTTATTATATATATAATTTACCTATAGTAATATATATATATATATATATATAATATTTATATATATATATATATATAATATAATATTACTAATATAAATATATATACTATATATCTAATATATATATATATTAAATCTTATATATTAATATATATATCTTATAATATAATATAATATATTTATATATATAAAAGGTACTATAAAAAATATATTAGTCCTATATATATATAAATATATAATATAATATATAAAATTATATTACCTATATTCAGGCATATTTTGAAGTATATAATATATCAATAATATATAATATTAAT
>JABUQX010021558.1:20000-35000 GCA_015478945.1 Trachelipus rathkii
GGTCTTTTATTTTATTTTTTCATCAAAAGTTTTTGATTAACTATTATTCTTTTCTTTTTCCATTTTGGTAAAGAGCTTGAAAGTAATAATCTACTACCATTTCCTTTCTTTTTTTTTTTTACTTTAATCGCTACCATTGTCATGTGTCTTCTTTTTTTCTCATTTCTCATTTTCATTTTTCACTTCTATATCTAGCTAAGGAGTAAGTTTGAAATGAGGGTTTGAGTATCTGTAAACTGAAGATAATCTAACACATTAAAACGATTGCTAAATCTGTCAAATGAAATTCTTAAACAGAATATTAGTTATATTTTGTAAATATTATTTTACAGAAATATTAACAGACTGAATATAAGATGTAACTAATCTTATTGAAATTATATTATAACAATAAATATGAAAATAAAATAAAATAAATTATTTCCTAACTTGAAAATTTTAATAACATTTTTTATAACTTACTTTTTATAACATACTTTGTAGAATTTGTATAAGTTGGACAAAAGAAATTTTTTAATTGTTCATTTAAAAGTAATAAGTGAGTGAAAGTAATCAAAGTCAGAGCCTTCCGATATTTTTTCGAAAATATATCGGTACTAGTGATAGAAAAACTCAAAAAGAAGTGTCTCTACTTCTAGTGATGATACTACCTATTTCTGATATTAAATTTGGCAAATTGTCGAACTTTTCTAGAAAAGTTTGACAATTTACCAATTTTGTTTTAGACAAATATTGATGGCTAGGATTGTAGACTAGATTTGACTAAACTAGGCTAGGATTTGTTGAAGATACTTACTTTTAATAGTCTTGCTTAGTTCTGTATGGCTTCCACAAACCTTAAGTGTATCTCGCAGTTTATAGGTTTCCTCTAAATTTTTTTCATATCTTTAATATTTCAAAAAAAATATATCATTCTGAAAAACTCTATATCCTATATTAATAAATATATATATATTTAAAATTAAAAAAAATATATATATTAATATATATATACATACTCTCCTCCCCCCTTATTTAAATATATATATACACAAAAATAATTTCAAAAACACACTTGATAAAAGTCTCTATAATTTTCTTTCATATTTTAATTTTCAAAAAAAATATATAATATATATATATATAAATTATTATATATTATTATATACTATATTAGTATATATACTATATAGTATTTATTATTACACAATATATAATATAACAAAAATAATTTCATATAAAACACACTTGATAAATTAGTTCCTCTAAATTTATTCTATTCATATCTTTAATATAAATCATATAAATGTAAATATTAAATATTAATATAATAATAAATATACATATATTTATTTAATATAAATTATATATATATATTATATATATTATATAATATAATATTAATTAATTAATATTATAGTAATAATATATTAATATATATTTATATATATATTATATATTTAATATAATATTATATATAAATATTAATTATATATTTATTTATTAATATATTTATAATTAAATATATTATAATATATATACTATATATATAATTAAATTATATATATAATAATTATATTATTATATATTATATAATTTAATATATATATATTTATTAATATAATATATATATAATATTAATTATATATATATAATAATTTATTATTTATCTCTCCACACTTTTAAATCTACTCTACTATATTAATACTATATATAATCTCAAGGTTACTCTACATAAGTAATTAATCTATATAGCTAGTGAGTACTACTTACTCTATGAGGGATCACTAGTAAAAATACTACATTAGTGAGATTATTAAATATATATATATATACTGATATCTTGGATCTTTTCTAATTAGTTGATCATATGGTATATAATATATATAATATTATAATCATGATATCATAATTTTATAGATTATATATATATAATTAATATTCATATTGTCAATGATATAGTTAGAAAAAAACTAGAAATTTTAATTTCAACTCAAATTGATATTTATAATATAAATAAAATTATATATATTTCTCTTTTTAAAAAAAAAAATATTATATTATATATATATATAATATTAATATAATATATATATTATATATTAAATATATTATATATATAATAATAATTAATATATAATTATAATATTAATTATAGTATTAAATAATATATTATAATATTAATATTAATATATATATATTAATATTAATATTAATATAATAATATATTAATATTATAATATATTATAATAAATAAATAATATAATATATATATTATATATATATTGTATATATATAATATTATAATTATATTATATTTTTATTATTATTTAATATATAATACTATATAATAGTATATATTAATATTAAACATAAGGGTTTTTCTTTCTGGCAACAAAAGTAATACGAAGAGAAAGAAAATCTTATGGAAAGATTTTTTGTTTTAGATATCGAAAGCCTTTAAAAAGAGAGGCGCTCACCCTCTATCAAAAAAATTATACTGAAACCTTTCGATCAGCGTATAATTTTACTCAAAATTTAGATGTTGGTGAGAGGTAAAAAATATTATCCAAATAAATTTTCGGTTTATCAAAACATATTCACCCTTATCTAACAGTGCAGATACTTCAATTTGGTAGTCTTATTAATATTACAAAAAGTTTATATTCCTAATCCCATAAATATCGGTCCTCTCTTTTACATATAAAGATATATAATATTTAATTATATTTCTACAAACTTATCATAAAATGGATTTCAAAAGCTACTAAAAGATGTTTTATTCATAGAGGCTCTTGTGTCTGTGATAATCTAATATACTTAATTAAACGCATCATTCACACTAAATTCTTCAGATTTGTATGATCAAATTTTTCTTGACCTAATATATACGATCTCAGTTATCATTGTTTGAGTTCGACTCCTTAGTAATTTTAGTGTTAGAGATAAGATTACAGACCTTCTACCTCTCATATTTATGTTATTTACTACTCAAATATATTAAATATTAGGATCTAACATAGAGATAATGATGTAAGTACGATAACAATATAGATATAATTTATCTTCTCTTGACAATACTCTATGGTATACGTAGTTAGAATAAATTAATATAGAAATTTTTAAACGCTTTTTTGTTTACTATATATATACGCTGTTCAGGTTAGATATAAGAAGAGTGAGATTTATTATCTATGAATATGGCAGAACGATACTCTAATATTAGAGCATCTCAGAGCTAGACTGTAACTTACAGAGAAAGTGCAACAACTTTAGAGCTCATAACAAGAAATATACAAAGTTTTTCTGTATTACACTCATCTATCTTAGTGTGTGCAATGGATATTAGACTACGTGAGAGTTCAGTCGTTCACCTCATAATATGCCTCAATTTAGCAGGTTGAACAAATATAACTCTACAAATATTAGTGAGATATGAATTATATAATTATATAATTATCTATAATAATAATAGAGCAAAATATTGTATGAGAGAGCGTATCATATAATAAGTACAAGAACATATTTTATTTATTTCACGCTGAGAGTAATAAGAAATTATATATTTATATGAACTTATAATTTTATTATTAAATTATTAATTTAATTTTATATTAATTATCATATAATCTTAAATTATATTTCGAAAATTACATGATTTATATTGCAATATAATATTTTATAATTATTATAACTATATATATAAAGATACTAGAGTTAGGACAGATTTAGTGCACACCTAGTTAGATATTAGATTCATTGAAGGGGAGCTCTCGAGGTTGCTTTACAAAACTGTTCTATTTAAGTAACTAAACTTTATTTTGTGATGTATGTAAGTTAATGCTTCAAGTATCCGTATAGAGTACATAACCGATGGTATATAATTTTATATATCATCGGATAAGATTTGCTTCGAAATATATACAATTGTAGGACAGTAAATATTCTTAATAACCTACCCTAATATGTTCTATATTACTATTTTATTACATATTTATTTAATGTAATTGCGAATTATTTATTTAAAATATATTATTATATAAACTCCATTAATATATAATAATCAAAGGATAAGGACATAGGATATGGTAGTCATACTCTTTATTTACTTAAATAACTAGAGTTCTATATACTCATATCTCAAAATAATATTATATTTATTAGGGTTGGAGAATAATAGACTATCTAGTATATATAAAGTGAGATCAGATATATTTGAGATATTCATATTACTATAAATCATCTATACGTCAAACTATTGACTAGGTGGTTAAATATATCCTTATAGAGAAGTAGCAGTAAATATATTTTCACCATATATATCATTACATATTTAAAATGTCATTTATATATATATTATAATTAATTAATATATCTTTAAATAATTAATAACATTTATGATGAATATATTCACGATATTATATTAAATGTGATATTTATTATTACAATTATAATTTATTAATAACTAATATATAATATATATATATATATTATATATATTATATATATTAATATATATATATATTATCTATATAATATATATTATACTTTATTAAAATTAATATATATTAATAATTATAAATATTATATATATAATATTATTTTTATAATATAATATTAATATAATATATATTATAATTATTAATTTTTAAATATATTTAATATATAATATGTGAGGATATTTAATTATATTATATAATATATATTAATACATTAATATAATTAATATATTAAATACTCATACTATATATATATATAATATAATATATTACTAATATATGATAGGCGATTCAAAGTGAGGTATTATAGTATAATAATGAATATTTATTATATTAGTGATATATAATATATACTTTAGACTCCGATATATATGTAGAAAATTAACTTTTATTAAAAACGTGAGATAACTATAGTTTATGGGTATGAGAGATTATAAAATATTTATATAGATATAATTATAATACATTATAATAAGATATATAATTCGGATTCTTGTAAGATATCATGATATCTTAATAATATAGGAGTTATTAAGTATTATTATCATTATAATTTACTATATTTTTTATACATTTAACATTAATAATAAATTATAGTAAGATATTGATCGAGATATTATATTTTCCCATTTTAATATTTAGCATATATATATATATTTAATTCATTATTTTATATTATAACTATTAATAATTAATTATTAATTATTATATTCAATATATTAATATTTAATTTTATAATATTAATATATTTAATATTATTAATAATTAATATAATTAATTATTATAATTATATATTATGATTTATTTTATATTTAATTTATTATTTTTAAATATTTATATATTATATATATTATATATATCTTTATATATATATAATAAATTTATTGAAAGTATATAATATAATATTTATATTATATAATAATTATATATTAATAATAATTTAATAATATATATTATTCTCTATTATAATATATATTATAATATTTTAATATTATAATTAATAATAATATATATTATATATTTATATATTATAAGTATTATATATATTATTATAGTTTAGTATATTATTATTATATTATTTTTATTAAAAATATTAAAAATTTATTAATATTATCATAAAAGTTTAATTTACACATTGAAAAATACTTAAAATTTATAAATATTACAAATTATATGTAATATATATATATATATAATTATATATCATTGTATATTATATTATAATATATATATAATATAGTATATTATATAATATTATATATATATAATATATATATATATATATATTATATATAAAAATTATATATAATATATTATATAATATATATTATAATATATATAACTTAATATTTTATATATATATATATTATATATATATTACTACTATAATTATATATATATTTTATTATATATAGATATAATATATATAATATATATATATATAATTAATAAATATTATATATATATATAAATATTTATATATAGTATATATTTTATTAATATATAAATAAATAATATTATAATAATATAAATATATATATATATATATTAAATATATATAATATATGTATTAATTAATTAATATTGTATATATATATATATAATATATATATAATTATAATATATAATAATATATATATATATATATATATTATTAATATTATATTTATATATTATATAATATATATATTATATTATATATATATATATATATTAAAAATTATTAGTATTATTATCCAAAGATTTCTCTTTCTCTCGTCTCTATCTTCTATATATATATATATATATATAATTACTATATCTAATCTCTATATTATATTATCAGTATTCTCTATATATCTATCGTATTCTATCTCTATTAATCTCATTATATTATACTATTATATATTAAATATTCAGATTATATATTAAAATATATATTAATCTATATATATATACTCTTATATATCATCTCTATTACTATATAAATAAACTAAATATAATATAAATATATTATTATATAATATATATAATATATATTATATTATTATATATATATCATAATATTTATTATATAATATAATATTATAATATATATATATATATAAATATATATATATACATATTATCAAATATAGTATAGTATTATATATATATATATATATATATATATATTATATATATATTATAAATATAATATAAATAATATATGTAGTTATAATTATATATATATTATTTTAATATATTATATATTAATATATATTATAATTATATATATTATTATATTATATATATTATATATTTATGTTGTATATATATAATATTATTATATTATTATTATATATATATATATATAATAGATAATTAATTATATATATTATATATATTTATATATATTATATACTAATATAATATATTATCTATACGTTCAAAAAAAATTATAAATTTTTTGTAAAGACATCATTGAAAAATTACAGGTACGAAAATATCTTACTAATAACGTTATTCATTAAACAGTTCCAAATCATTGATATAATAATTGTATGTTTAATAGTTTCCTCCCAAAGTGCAAGCACAAAAGTGGTTTTTTCTAGAGTTCTCTGGTATGCTTGATTCATCTATCTTTAAAAGTTGTTAGGAACATTCTGCTGGTGAGTATTTATTTTTTTCTTAGTATTAAATTTTGAATATCCTTATTTATTTGTTTTCAAATTAAATATGACGATCCAATAAGCGGACAAAATCACAGCGTGATTTTGTTTACCCCAAAATACAAAACCTACATGATAGTTACGTTTACGTGCATTTTGATTACCTCGCCATGAGGAAAATGAAAGAAATGGAATATTTCCAATGGGTATTCTCCCTATTTTCAAAAAGTATCTATTGTTGCGAACGTTTTATCTTCAGCGTCGGAGAGGTACTCGTGAAATGGAGAAGTTGTTCGTTGTCTAAGTTTCTTAGACTATTATGTTATAAGCTTCAGTATTCTGTCCAATACTATAGCTTAACATCGCAGCTTTTTGTCAACTAATACTGCAATATGAAGTTCAGCTGAGCCAGTTAGTTAACTGATACAATCTTCCAAAGGAAAAGAGATATATTTAAATTCAGACTCCACATGAGAAGAAATTCAACTAATATATATATATATATAATTAATATTTGATATTCTTTAGATAGTTAATCTATTATTTTCTCTTCATTATATAGATAATAGAAAAACAATAAATGAAAAAATTTGTAATAGTTATAAGGAAAATTATGGTGCTTCCTGTCAGATTATTCTAATGGATTTTTTAACTTTTTTGCAGTTTTGAAATATTACTTACTGCTGTGTATTGCAGAGATGCATCTAGTATTTTAAATAAGAAAAAGAACTAAAAAAAGTGTAAGACAAATACAGATACAAAATAGTATAAGGATGGAGACATTTGATTAGAGAAAATCAGAAGGAATAATTAACCTATCAAATCAGAAAGATTAACGTCAATTTGATGTCGGAGACTGGTGCTTATGCCTTATACACGACACCCTACACATAAACAAACACCATCAAACCCCAACCACACACATATATATATATAATATATATATTATATATATATATTATTATTATAAATATAAATATATATTTATAATATATATATATATTATATATATATATTTATAATCGTGTAAATTTAAACATACAAGTGGTACGTGGCAAGAAGGGTAGAAAAAGTTGGAAAAACGCCAAACCCCTTTATGGGCAAGTAAAATAAATGGTTCATTCTCCCAGACCGTAGGTGAATGGACAATGTGAGTCAGAGTAGAGTCTCACATGGGTTATGAGTCAGGCTGCAACAAAATGTTGGTCGTACGGGACGGCCGTGCAGGCGCGTGTTTGGTCTGTTAAAACGTGGTGATTGAACCTTTGGCACGGATGAATGATGCAGTCCTGGCATGCTTTTTTCGATGAGTGGGTGAATGTGCTGGACAATGATTTGATCCACGGTGTGCAGTGCCTGTCGCAGGGCCGGGAGTCCGTGGAAGGGGTTGCAACTGTCGGATCCAACGTTTCAGGATATTCCTCGAATGTTCTATTGGTGTTGAGGTCCGACTATATGCTGACCAATCCAGCGTAATTGAAATCTGTAAGGTAGTCGTACATTTTTAGGCCCTTGTGTGGTTTGCATTGTAAAGAGTCACCGATGAAGGGGATATGGCTACGAAATATGGTTTCGTAAGAGATGTTTGTTTAACCTTATGGCTGTAGCAGTGCTCATCGAAGATGTGCACTCGTAGGCCCGGATAAAGAGATGCTCCGAACCATAACCGAACCTAAGACGTGGCACTTGCCATTTTGCATGCGCAACCTTAGCGGATCGTTCGATATACTCAACAGCTTGTCGAGGCGTACAAAGACTCTCCGATCGCCAGTAAGAGCCCATTGCAATCGTCGATCGTGCCAATGGATGTGTTTCGGCAATGCAGTCGTGCTTACGATGGCAGTCTTGTGCCGGTGGACCAATGGCAGCCTCTAATGCGGTATTGTTCCGCAAGGCCGTGCACTGTATGACCAAATCATCTAGATGGTGTGTACTCCGAAGTGTATTTGTAATGTGTGCGTTTGTGTCGCCTACTTTATTCGTAATGCAGCCAAGTGTATTAATCGGTCTTCCACGGTTTCGTGACTTGGGCTACACTAGTCCTCCGCCGATCCACTTGTCCAGGGTTTTCCTGTACCACTGTTGACACGTGGAACAATCACAGTGTGCTCTAAAAACGAAACGTCTGACAAGTGCGAGTATCTCGTCTTTCGGCGTGTGAGTTTTTGTTTTTCCTGCATGCATGATCTTGTGACAGTTAACAGTATCTTCCAATGGTTTTTCGTAGCGATCGTACGTGAATGTATAGAATCGATTATACCCCGTAGTAACCTACCCCCCCACTCTCAAGGTATATGTTACGGGGTTTATGTTTTCCTAAATTTATAGGTGTGACGGCACAATACTGCAACGGGTTCTCGGCTGGGGGTTGCCATAGTTTACACTGTGCTGTCGCTTTCTGTTTGGTGTGGGGTTTCAGGGGTTAGGCTTCCCGTAAATGCTATTTGACATTATAAACTGTGGTGGTTTTTTGACGATAGTATATATATATATATATATATTAATATATTATTATTATTATATATATATATCTATATATATATATATATATATATATATTTTAGTATATTATTTTATATATATTTATATTATATATGTATATATATATATATTATAATTTTATATATATATATATGTATATATATTATATATTATTTATTATATATATAATAATATATATTATATACTAGATATATATATATTAACAGATATAATATATCTAGTATATATATATATATAGTATATATATATATATTATATATATATATATTAATATTAATATTATATATATATTATTATATCACTGTAATAATATATTAATATTTTTATATATATACTATATATTATATAATATATACTATTATTATATATATAATATGAATTATATATATATATTATATTTATATATATTTATATATATATATATTATATATTAATATTACTACTTTATAATATTATATATATATATATAACCACCTATAGTATTATAATATCTATTATATATTATATAATTATATATATATATATATTATATATATAATATATATATATATATTATATATATATATATATATATATACTACTATATTCACCTTTATTTTAAACAGCTTAATAATTATATTATATATTATATATATATATTATATTATATATAATTTATTATTCTGAATGCTATTTTAGATTAAAAATGTTTAAAAATTTATTTTAATTATGACGTAATCAGAAGATTTGATAAACAAAATTTTTGTACAGGTAGTAAATTGTATAAAGGCTTCCATTTTGCCTTTGGATTTCTCATATTTTTCCCCACTCTCTTCTCTATGTCATGGATCATACAACCTTGCCTTGTCAATAGACAAGAGAAATTTCGAATTACAGAAAAGCTTCAGCAGGAGGCAATATTAGGAAAAGTCCACAAAGCGAATGATCCATCTTATTTCAATTATTCTAAAAATAAACGTGGCATGTGAGGCACCAGAGCCGCTATTTTGTTTACTATTCGTGATGTTTACAACTCCTCTCTCTCTTCATCCTCTCTCTCTATTCTTCTCTCTCCCTCTCTCTTGTTTCTCTCCACTGCTCTCTCTCTCCTCTCCCTCTCTTATTTATCAACAAAGTACTTTCGATCTGCACTTCATCACTTTTCAACTTTTATTAAAATGACTACTTTGTACTACTTTTTTTTATGTTTGAAAAGCAACCGACGTAACAGAAAATAACTGATGCCAAGAGGATTGCCTTGGGCATCTGACCTCTGACCTCTCTCGTATACTAATATATAATTGGGTCAAAGAAAATATGTTGTTTTTCTGCAATAACTCAAATAAGCAATTCATTAATCTGTCAATTCGACGTACTTTTCCACACAACTTTAGCACTTTAGCACTTTCAAAAGTACGCAGGCTTCAAATTAAAAATTTCTATTTTCTTTTCTTTACATTTCCTATTCTGTGATCTATACCAGATCACCCATTGTATCCCCAAGCAAAACAAAAGTAGGTTCTTAATGAAGACATTGTCCAAAGAACTTATTTACGGTGCAACACCTAGTTGCTTGTCCCCGCCAGATGTGTCCTTCATTACCTTGCTTGAACGTATTCGTAGTTAACTGATTTATTTTTTCACGTTAATACACGGTATTTTTGATAGGATGGAGCAGGGATTTTCGCGTAAAATTTCTCTCTCTACTCAACCTCTCTCCTCTCTCCTCCTCTCTTCTCTTTTTCCTCTCCGGGGGGGGGGCCTCACCCTCTCGCGCTGCCTCTCCCTCCTCCTCTTGCCTCTCTCCTCCTCTCCGGTCCTCCCGCTTATGCATGCTCTCTCTCTCGGCAGCACTCAAAGCGTGAGACGAAGAATTGGAAGAGAGGGAAGCGAAGAGAGAGAGATCAAGAAAGAGAGAAGAGGAGACGAGACGAGACGAGAATGAGAGATCAGTATGCAGACATCTCTCTCGATCGTAGGAGAGAAGAATCGAACAGATGCACGATGCCATGAGAGCAGCAGATCGTAGTACATCTGACTTCTCACTGAAATCATCCTCCTAGCTTCTCCCATCCTATCAATCCTTCTCTATGAACGAACACTCACCCAATACCGTTATGCTACTTCACGCAGGTCGAACGTACTCATCTGTCCTCGTAGACACAGCCCCCCTGGTGCCTTGCGTTAAATAAGTCTAGAAAATGTCTCATAAGACTACACCTCTTATCTTGCTGGGATACAATGTGCTTTATTCCTGGTCATATGCACTCACAGGAATAGGAATCTAGAATTCTCACATGCTCGAATCAGAGGAAAGTTAATCTCTTTCGAACTCTCGAGAGCTTGCATGTTGTGTGCGTTAGAGCTCATAAGTTGTACGATATGATAAAATATTAGTCGAACGATGTGCGATATTATGTAATTAATAATGAAAGATACAAGCTTAATTCTGAGTTTGGAAAAACATATGCGATGTTCTTTGACTTAACTTATTTAATATTATATAGTTCGATGTAGGTCAGTTGAGATCTATGCCATTGCAAATCTGACAGCCTCTTTGATACATTTATAATCTGTCTGTTACGACTAACACTCTCCGAATGTGAAAACAGTAGTCGCAATAGAAGAAGTTTGCATGTTTTTATATGACGTGTATATTGATTGGATATTGAGCTCTTGGGGGAAAAGAACCGGGATATATATATATTATAATATATATATATAATTATATTAATATATATATAATATATATATATAATATAATAATAATACTTATATTATATATATATATATATCATATCTATTATATTATAATATATATATATATTAAATTTTTCAGATTTGAGTCTGGAACTTTACCAAATCCCCTTTCTCGGAAGGAACTTTTAACCAAAATCTGCAGCATTTCCTCACTCTAAAACAAAATAAATCATTAGCCCGATTGGTTCATTTTTACCATTAGGTCCAAATAAATTTTCATTCCTCCCGACCTGAAAAAAAAAGGGAAGCTTTTGCTTGAGTTCCAAATATTCGTATTGTTGGAAAAAGTGCCACATACGGAGATTCTCTCAAACCTAACAAGGTTTTAGATCTCCTCGACGTGCTAAGAAGCCCTTCACCAATAACACCTAAAGTAGGCCCTACAGATCACGTATTTTCCGAATACTTTGACCCCCTTGCAGTACATAAAAGGGAATACGTTGACTCTTCAGAAGAGGAAGATTCAGATAGTAAAAGCTTGTCAAGCTCCTTCCACAGAACTGTTGATCGAAAAAGATTAGACACTGAAATAGAAGACATGCCTTCTGTCAAGGTCTTAAAATCCTTGTTTGAAAAATCCAAAGAGGAGAAAGTCGAAGACGTTCCTCATTATACCAGAGCGAGTAAGAAGTCAAAGCTTAATTTGGAGGAGAATTTTATAGCAGTAACAAATGAGCCCAAAGATTTGGATACAGGTATAGACAAAACTAAAGTGAAAGTTCATGAAAACAAAGAAAATGTTAAAAGATTATCATTAATCATAATAAATGAAAACGAAAAATCAATTTCAAAAGAAAGTAATAAGGAAAAGGAACATCCGCCTGAAAACTTTGTACATAATAAATCAGAAAATATACAAGCAACAAAAACAAAATCAAAAACAAGTTCAAGAGAAATAAATATTGAGGCTGATCATATACGTAAAGTCAAAGATTTGCTTTCCATATTTAAAAGTATGGAACCAAAAAAAGAAGTTCCATCCAATGTGACTGACATACCCACTGAAAAAGCTATTCCTGAAATTAAGAGCAAAAACATGGAAAAAGATGTTGAATTTGTTGCTAAAGATAAAGTGAAGTCAATAAGTAGCGATAAAACTGTATCAATAGAAGTGTCATCTGGTGGTGATAAGGTGAAAGCAAAAGAAAATTCAACTACTACGAAGAAAACAAAATTAGACGCTCAAAATTTGGAAAATAAGTATATCTCAGAAGAACCTATTGACACTTCTAGCACTTCAGTGTTTGACCTGAAAAGAAAATGGGAAACTATAGTAATACGAAAGGAAAAGCCAAACAAAGATATCGAATCTACCGATAAGGTAGTAAAGTCTGACAAAACTGAGGATACTACTAAAACAGACAGAGATAAGAAACCAGCTGCAGATAAAGGCAACAAAATGTCTACTGAGAAACTAAGTCAAACAAAGATAGTTGTAGAAACGAAAGCAGCAAGTACTGAAAAGGAAAAAACAAATATTGAAATAGCGGAAAAAGACAAACCTGAGGAAAAGACTAAGGTAGTCACGACAAAGAAACAAACAGGTGATAAAGCAAAAGTAACAATTGAAGAAAATGTCTTCGAGAAGGAGAGACAAATCCTCAACAAAAATGAATTGCGGAAAGCTTACTCCGATTCTGCGTATAACACTGGAATGCCTCAAAACATTATTATAACTGAAAGAAATGACACACTTATTAAGACTTCAGTGAAAGATCTTGCCTCAATTTTTGAGTTCAAAAAAATATATGAAACAAGGAGTGCTCCTGTTACACCAGCTGCTACAAGTACTCCCAAAACAACTTTTGATTACGATATGCTTCCCTCAAAATCAAAAAATACTGACGACGTTTTCTCTTCCCATTCTGTGGAAGAAATACATAAGAAATTAAAACCAGTTGTTCAGAAGGAACGTGACTCAAATATAAAAGAATCCTCTAAAGAAGTAATATCCATTTCATCTTCAATGCTAGTTACAAATGACGATAAAAAATTGACTTCGAGTTTACAAAATTTAAAGCAGCGGTTCAGCTCAGAGAGTCATATCTCCTCAAATTTAACTAAAACACAGCATGACAATAAAGTTAGCAATGCGACTTCCTCTCAAACTAAGGCTAATGTTGGTGTTTCTGGTGCTGGACCTCTTGAAAAAATTAAAAGAATCAAATCTGAAAGTCAGTTAAGTAGTAAATTTATTGTTAAGGATGTTCAGGTTTCAACCGACGCAAAAAGTAAAGAAAGTTCTAAAGTTTCAGTTCAAGAAAGAGCAATAACGAATTATAAAACAGGGCCAAAGTCAGCTGAGAAAGAGGTCAAACAAAATGCAGTTGAAAGTCATCCAACTATTGTGAAAATGACAGAAAAGATGGGGAAAGTGACAAATGAACAGAAAGCAAGTCTGCCATCTAGTGTTCAAAACACAGAAAAGATGGACAAAACCCCAAGTGAACAGAAAACTTCAAACTCTAAAGAAATGTCTTTAGGGAGCCTAGAAAGGAAAGGATCAGTCACAAAAATGAAAATAATGTATGAACGTGAATCATCTGTGCCGGAAATCGAAATTCCACAAAAAGAAAATCCTCCAATGAAAATACAACATTCATACTCTGTAGGTTCCTTGAAAACCCAAATTACAAATAGTTCGTCAAAGG
>JABUQX010021558.1:37500-42500 GCA_015478945.1 Trachelipus rathkii
ATATATATATGTATCACAAACTATATCTTATAAAATATAAATATTATTTCAGATAAATGAAATAATAATCAATAATAATAAAATAATAATAATAATAAAATAATAATAAAAATAATAATATAATAATAATAAGAATAATTAAACATAATAAATAATAATTCACAATACTAATAATAATAATAATAATAATAATAATTAATTCAAAACCTATTAAAACTCTATCCACTAACGAAACAGAAAACCTTCAGAAGAAATAAAATACTGTCTACACCTACACACGGAAGCCTAATTACAAAAAATTGATAAAAGATTAAAAATGAATTAAAAGTTACTTCAATAATAATAAATATTAACGCAACAGTTCGATTGATATAAACCTCTTTTTTTCACGCGATATTAAAAGAAATACGAAAAGTTGTTTATTAAATAAGGAAATATAACTTGACCGGCTCCCCAAACCGGCCTCCACCATAGATTTCATTGAAGAAGTAGTCAAAAGTGATTTTTTAAAGAGAGTATCTTCTTTTAGTAAGTTGTTAGTTATTGCATCTATGTAAAAAATGCCTTTAATTATATTAATATTATCGTTATTTTTTATCAGGAATGATTCCAATAATTTTCTTGAACTGATATCTATAACAGGATAAAGTAGAGATATATTATTTACATTTATGGGATGATTTTCTGAACTCCTATGAATAGTGAGAGAATTTTGGACATTAACTCGAAAACATTATGAATGTTGATATTTTCGTCTATTGACATCAGTAATTTCACCAATATATAGCTTATTACAACTATTGCATTTTATTTTATATACTCCCGACATTTTTTACATCTTCTCTCAATAATGGCTTCATAAGTTTTTTTATTAACGTCCCATGTACGCTAAAAAAATTTATGAATCTGTTATTGAGAGAAGATGTAAAAAAATGTCGTGAGTATATAAAATAAAATGCAATATTTGTAATAAGCTATATATTGGTGAAATTACGGATTTCAATAGACGAAAATATCAACATACATAATGTCTTCGAGTTGATGTCCAAAATTCTGCTCTCACTACTCAAAGGAGTCGGTAATTGACCTTTTAGTCCCACACTTACCTTAACTTGACTGTCATCGCCTACTTTTAATCCATCCTTTATCATGAACTCTGATAAATTTATAATTAAACCTATGTAAATTATGTGACGTGTACTACCTTATTAGCTGAAGAAGAATGGAAAGTTTTATACGTAAAAATACATAAATGCCCAAATGTAACTCCTACTATAAAAGAAGCTGTTTCCTGAACTTGGGGGACATTTGGCCGGAGTTCAGAAAATCATCCCAAAAATGTAAATAATATGTCTCTGGTTGCTCCTGTTAGCGATATCAGTTCAAGCAAATTATTGGAATCATTCCTGATAAAAAATACGGATAATATTAATATAATTAAAGGCAACTTTTACATAGATGCTATAACTAACAACTTACTAAAAGAAGATACTCTCTTTAAAAAATCACTTTTGACTACTTTTCAATGAATCTATGGCGTGGTAGCCGGTTTGGGAGCCAGGTCCAAGTTATAATCTTTCCTTATTCATAACAACTTTTCGTATTCTTTTAATATCGCTTGAAAAAAAGAGGTTAGGATTAGACCTCGAAAGCTCGCGTAAAATATTTATTATTATTGGTGATTTTAATTCATTTTAATCTTTATAATTTTTTGTATTAGTCTTCCGTGTGTAGGTGTAGAAGTATTTTATATTCTTCTGCAAGGTTTTCTGTTTTCTTAGTAGGATAGAGGTTTTAATTAGGTTTTGAATTATTATTATTATTATTATTATTATTATTATTATTATTATTATTATTATTATTATTTTTATTATTTTTAATATATTATTATATATATATATATATATATATATATATATATATATATATATATATATATATATATATATATATATATATATATATATATAATATATATATATATATAATATATATATATATATACGTATATATAATATATATATATATATATATATAATATGATATTATATATATATATGATATATATATATAGAGAGAGAGAGAGAGAGAGTTTTTTTCGCTTATAGTTTTTTGGGATTTTTTTCCTGTACGTTTTGGATTGCGGTTTGTACAATTTTTTGGGTTTATATATATATTATATATATAATATAATATAATATAATACATATAATATAATATATATATATATATATATAATCCAAAATTTTATTTAAAAATATTCCCCATATTTAATGTACGATAATCTTACTTTAGAGAATGTTGCCAAAAACTTTAACATTTGTAATTAACTGGTTTTATTTTCATAAATGGAAATAGAACTAAGTTAACCTTTGTAGGAAATTATCTCCTATAACCCTTGTACGAAACTGTTGTCTCCAGTCTCCACCCCTCGTGTGAATTTTTTTTCTCCTCTCCCCCTTGTAGGGAATTGTTCTCCCTCCACCTTGTTTATAATAATGTGAATCATGTTGAAAGGTTTTAATTTGAAAAACTAAAAAAAAAATTGTCAGGAATGTTAGCTAATGAGTTAAATTGGCTAAGCCAAATTTGTATTGTTGGTAAAGTTTGTCATTCTATTTGATGTACGTAATTCTAAAAAATTTAGCCATTAAAATAATGTTATTTGTTAGCCTTTATAGTTTTTATTTTGCTGAAGAAATTTGGAAGGGAATTCTCAATTAAAAGTTTCACTAAAGAGTGTTTAATTCTTCTTCCTCAGGTTCGTAGAAGTAAAACTCTGATGGGATTCATAGCTTATTTTGATATAATAGTATGTCAAATACTTATCTCTGGTGCAAGTCAAACATCCGCATTCTCATTGCTTAATATCTGTATCTGCAAATTTATAAATAATTTGCGAATTTTTTACACATTTGTAAGTTATTTACTCATTGGCAAGGTCTCATTCAAGGAGTAGGGGGGTCTTATTTACCAAACTTTCCAAATGACCTTTAATCGTACTCGAGTTCAAAACAATCCACTAAAATACACCTTTTACAGAATATTTTTAACGAACATTTTTTTACTTTATTGCCAGTTTCAGTTATTCTGTTATAGATTTTAAAAATATAAATAAAAATATTTTATTAACAAGTTCAAATTTTTTTTTCCCTCAAACTTACAAAAAATAATAGCAAAATGTAACAAACGAGTTTCAATGAGTTTAATTAGGTTTTGTTTTTTATTTTATTTTATTTTTTTTTATTGCCAAAACTGTTAGAAACAAGATGCCATTCATTATGAAATTCACTGGCAACCTGAAGTTGAAGGCATGATTCATCCAGTCTGACGATTACAATTAAAAATGTATGTTTATGTAAATGAAATTCGGAAAAACTGTTTTTCTTTAACTTGGAAGAACATTTTACAGAAGCTGAAGCCACACATGGATATTTTGATGTTTAAGATTGAGTAAGTCCTAGGAATATAGGATCCTAAATTATGTATTTTGAAATGAGAGCCGAAATTAGACATTTAGAAAAACTGAAGCAGAAGGAATCAGTGGTATAAGTCGAGGTTATTTTGTCTTTCTCTCTTCATACACAATTCATTGAACTTCTATTTCCAAATATTTTAATGATTTTCTTAACCCAAATCCTCATATTACTACTTTCATTTATAACTCAAGCCTCAATATTCGAGCTCATATGACAAATAAGAATATTAATTATTTTCTGTAACAGCAAATCATTTTAAGTGTAATATAATCACAACATCCTATCTTTTGATGGCACTATCTTTTGAAGAAATGCATCTTATTTATTCACATTACGCATCGCAAGCCAATCTCAGATAACTTAGTTGTTCAATGATTTTTTTCTGAAGGGCCCCATTCATGGGCGCCCTTAAATTAGGAGATTTCAAAGCCGTTTTATGGAAATAGCTTTCATAATTTTCACCCGATCCGATCTGCATAAAATAAAATGCAAAAGGCGTTATTGAGTCAGTTGTTAGACTTTGATTTCGAGAGTTTCCTATGTTTCCAACCGTTTGTTTTGCAGAGCTAATTTAGTGCCAAATTTTGAGTGCCAATTTCTAAAGAAAAAACCTATCCCAGAGAGATGTGTTCTAGGTTAAAAAAAAAAACATTAGATTTATCCATCCTCTAAACAATATAACAAAAAAAAAATATTTTTTAATTTTTGCCAATTTATTTATGAAAAAGGTTTTAAATAAATGTTATAACATATTTGAAAATTTGATATAATTTTTATAGTGTTATAAATTAATTAGGCGTGTTAGACATCTTTTACTTTTTGCTGAGAACAAATTAGCGAAAACAAGCTAAACAATAACTATTTTCTTCTTTTAATATTGTTTAGAGAAGTGATAAACCTAAAATATTTTTATTAGAGCATCTCTCTATGTGGTAGTTTTCTCTCAAAATATTCGCACTCAAAGTTTGGCACTAAATAAGTTTGGCACTAAATTGGCCTTGCATACCAAATAATTGTAGATGCAGAAAAATATATTAAATAAATGTCGTAAATTCCGTAGATTTGAGTTTTCTGTTTTTTATTTATTCAAAATCTATTGAATATTATAAAAACTTGTCCAAATTTCCCTTTCGCAAATTTCCCATCTTAATCGAAACTTTCCCTTACACAGAAATTACAGGCTTCTACTGTTTATATCACCGATATTAAAATAGAAATATTTCATTATATAACTATTTTATAAAAATTAACCCCTCTAGTTCTAAAGGGCTAATGATATTTGGTACAGTCATATAGTTAACTTGATGCTTACGAAGAGAAAATATCGCATAAATACTGTCTTAAGTAACAATCATTGTTTGACCAGAGGGACGAAAGCAGATAGAGCTCTTTCTTTTTGCTTAGAATAAACAAAATGGAAAACTCTATTTCCAAAGATGATTTCATTTTTACTGAAAATGAAATCGGCTCACTTTTAGTCTGTTTGAAGGAAATGCATTTATAATTTGCAGATATGCGTAT
>JABUQX010021558.1:45000-72500 GCA_015478945.1 Trachelipus rathkii
TGTAGCGCATTCCAACAGCTTCTTGAATTAACTGAAGCTGATTACCATAATCTTTATTCTACCATATCCATCATGCAAATAGTCAACATAAACAGTTAACCCATACTAAAAAAAAACAAACCTGTAATAATTAAACAACAAAAGAAACATCCTAGTTATACAATCAACTGACTTTTAAAATAATAATTTTATCTAAATATAAATCTTGATTGAAATTATAATTAAGTGCTCTATCAGTAACTAGATCCCTAAAATATGAAATATTACTCAAATTTATCTTTGAATGTACAAAAGAAATTACAATATGATTATTAATTACATTAAAAAATATTTCTTTAATCATCGTTTATTTTATAATTTTCTTAAAATGCAAAAACTACAAGTTCACTAACATATTTAGGCAAAAAATATATATATCCTTATCTTCAAAAAATAAACTAATTACATAAATTAATTTGCATTTTCATTTAATCATTAATTATTAAAGAATACTACCCATTCCTATTCACGGAATCTTTTAACGAGTTTTTAATTTACAGTATATTATTTTATTGTTATTATTTATTATTATTATTATTATTATCATTATATTAATTATTATTATTATTATTATTTATTATATTATTATTATTATTATTTATATTCATTTCATTCACTTATTATTTACATTATTTACTAAGCAATTTATTTTAATTCAATTGATTATTATTATATTATTGTGCATATATTTTAAAGTAGAACAACATATGCCATTGCCATCAGTAACCATACAAAGAGCTTATTAATTATAGGGCCACAATATAATTAGATAGAAATTATTAATAACATTTGGTTAAGTTGAGCTTGGCTTGATACATGATACTCTGTTCATTTTGTTTTAAATTATTAAACTCCAACCTTGAGTCTCTCCATTTGGCTGTTAAAATAAATTCAAGAGTGATTTTCATTTGGATTTCGTTAACAAGTCAACAGAAGCTATCCTATAAAATATAAATATATATATAACACATTTGGGACAGTACGATCACAGTACTTTTTGAAAGGTTAAATTTTTAGAAATATTACAATATATATTAATATAATTGTTACTTTGTTGGATAATAGTGCTTCAAATATTTTAAAAAAGAAAACTTCTCTCCATAAATTTTCCTATTGGGACCAACCCTGTCTTTATTAACCCTGATCTTGCTCTTAATCTACACTATTATTCCAGGCCAACTTCTATATTTTCACTCCTTCCCTGATTCCTACATGCTAACTAATCTCCCTAATTTAACAGCTTGTTATACCAATGTCCTTGATCTGTCCGACTGATCACGATCTACCAGAGTGCGTCATCCGCTCTTATAAAAACATCACTATAGCTCCAAAGATGCAAATAATCTCTTCCTCCATTACATCAGATCTCTTTCTTGATCTTTCTCTAGGATCTTCTCCATGTGTTGTAGGTAGTATCATAAAAAAGCGGGTTTTCTTACGGGGATAGCAGACTGAACTCATACATCATTCTTGGACATTGTGAAAAATGTGGGGATTCTCCTATAGCAGGGGTTCTCATAGGGATCTTTGTGGGGTCTTGTCGAAATTAAACATCGAGATTGTGTTTTATTGCATCCTATAAAGTAGGAAACAGGTTTGCCAGTTACAACTGCAGAAAACTGAGTTTTAATACATAAATAAGTTATGAAATGTTATTGCTAATAATTTCGTAGCCCCGAAGACAATACGATTTCTAATCCATTTAATGATTCAGATGAAGCTGGGAAAGCCCCTAAAGCACTTTAAAGTTCTTGAGGCCGTAATTTAAATTCATGGAATGGGCATTATTAAAATACGGTGCCAGATCCTAAAGTAGATGAGAGGAAACTATGAATACTATGACTTAAGAAGAACTGTGATCCTCTACAAAATAATAACAATTTGATCATGATTCATCAATCGTCATACCACTAAGAGTAGTTCTGAAAATATACCTCCACAAAAAATGGACTGAAGTACTTAGATAAAATTTAATTTAATCAATAAATTCATTCTTTAAAAAAAAATGGAGTTAAAGTCTATCACATATCTAGTTCTTATTGTATCACTTTACCTCCGAAACTAGGGATACCAAAAAAAATATGCTTATTTATATCATTATGAACACAGGTTCACAGTACTAGGTTAGGAAAGTTACATCGAGGCGACATCTTAAAAAAAAATACTAAAATGCTTGAGGTTACTAACAAATAACGTAACTAAGATATACATTTGGAAGATTGTATTCACCAAACACTAATCTGAGAAAATTAGTAAGCAGCCATGTCGTTTGTGAAAGCATTCATTATGTAAGACAACTTTTAAATAGCACCTGTTACAAGTAAACAAAAATTTAACTAATTCAGGGGATAGTGTAAAGAAAAAATGTACAGTTGTATCCAATTTACCTAATTCATTTGCTGCACATTCTAATAATGGTACACCCTCAAAAAATATAGCAATTGACGAAATTTTTAATTCAAAAGAAAAGATTTTCTGGACGGTATGACATGTGTACGGGCTAACAGTTCATTTATGAAACTTTTGTTGCCTGGTTCTTGTTGAATGTAGCAAGTTGTGATTGGTCGGCTTGGGTTACCTCGCTAGCTCTATGTAATAGAACAATTTACAGGGACACAATTAAGATTATGGAATCTAAGACTGAATTGTTCTTTTTAATGGGTTATACATACCTGTAGAACATCGAAAAAATTTAATTTATTATGGTCGCCTATTCATTCGTTAAAATGATTAAAATATTGGGTTAGGGTTCTTGGGTAGATTGGAATTAATTCCAAACTGTTGATAATTCACTCATAGCATCTCTCAATATTATGCTCTAATTTTAAACTTAAAAGTCATAATACTTTTGTGTTTCAAAAGAAGAAATATTCATTTCTTCTTTCCTTTTCATAATCATTTCATTAAGAAGTTAAATATTTCCGGAAATATTTGGTGGATAAAAAAAATACATTATAACAGCGTGAAAATTAAAAGTATAGTTAAAAAATTAAATATAACTTTTATTTTTAAAATATTATTTCAACATTTCAAGAATATCAAATTAAAGAAAATTCTTTATTAGTATAAACAATTTGATTATATTATGCATATATAGATCAGGCTAATTCTTAATTAAAAAACAAATTAAAATTAGCATCTAACAATTGGAAATGCAAATTTTAATATTAAATGATATAAAGGAAAATCCTTAAGGAATTACTAGCTATTTTTTAAAGTTTAAAGTTAAAACTAAAGAAAAAACATGATCTTAAAAAATATTTTTATACATAATAGTACTTTATAATTAAAAAATAATTCTGAATTCTTTCTATTATATTTTATTTTAAACAAAACAACTTTTTTTTTAACTAATTTTCTAGTTTTTTATGCGAATTATCTTTGGATAAACATAACTTACAAATAACGATAATAAAAGAAACGTTTACAAAAAATAAATAAAAAAAATTGTCAAAATTTTTATTTGGGTTTTTTTTAATTATAATAATTGGACCCTGGGGGCTAAAATCAAAAAAATAATATTCAAACGCTTTAATCGAATATAAAAATAAGATAAAAAAAAATGTTAAGTATAAACAGAGAAAAAAAACGGGTTTGTACTTTGTAGTATAACTTAAAACTAAAAAGTAAAAAGAATGTATATGTGTCAAGTTTTATTTCTTCTGTAAACATAAAATATTTAAAGCCAGATATATACAGTATGAGATCCTTGGATGGATTTAAACACAAAATATTAATATTTACACATACATACTTGCTCCAATTGCTAATGTATTATTATCATTATTATTGATGTCATATTTTAATTTTTTTCTTTTTTTCTAAACAATACATATAGATCCTGATGTTCATATAAATCCTGGATGTTCATTGATAAATCCTGATGTTTTCATCTTTTTATCATCGTTCGGCTCTGCTACAGATATCATGATGGTTCTGATGAAGATCCTAAATCGATGATATTTTTTCCAAATATTGCTAATACACTTTATGAAATTTTTTTTTATTAAGCTGTTAGAACTTTCTCTTCATTTCTCCAAAGTTTTCCAGTATGAAAAGTGGAACCAAACCAAATTCAATTAGTCTCTTCTTTTTGACTAGAGATAGAAATTATATATTTTCTTTTCTTTATGAGCATGGTGCTCTTGTTTTGTTTTCAACTACTCAAATTTTCATCTTTCCCACTAAAACTTTCTTTGTATTAAAATATCACAAGTAAATATAACTTATGTCATTTTGGTGAAACGCAAATACTTTTAGTTATATTTAGGGCTTTCACTTCAAGAATGTTCTTGGGTAGGACTAAAACTCGGATTAGTGATTTTCCCCACTGTTCTTAATATTAAATAGAAAAAATATTTAGTATATCAATTGGGATAAAGTACAAATAATAATCCCAGTAAATCGTAAGGATTCTCAAATAATTTCAATGGTTCTTTGAATTGTAAGCAAACTAAAGAAAACTCATTAAAAATTTATTAATCATTTATGTTATAACAAAACTTTTTATAATGTTTTCTTATTATGGAAAATAACAAATATAGGAGGAAGGCGTGGAAAGAAGTAATGATGGACATTTATTGAGTAATCTTGTGAAAAACATTGCTATGTTCAATTTTCAATTCAATCGGATGAACATTTAGTCAGTAGTTTTCAGTCACTCATTTTCTTAATTCTCAAATATTTTCAATCTTTTCCACCTAAATTTCCAGTTTCTGATTTTAAACTCATAAGTCTATATTCATTATTTTTCATTCTCATACTTCCAATTTGTTTACAATTCTGAGGCAGTCTTTATATACATTTTAAATGTCAAAACAATATTTTAAATACAAAAGACAATTTTCTAGACTACGAAAAATAAAAATTATATTTTTCTAAGAATTCAGTGTGGTTGAATATACTTCCTAGAATCAAGATTCTGTTTCTTACGCTTCCAGTTCATTTATTACTTTATTCTTCATCTAAAAATTTTATTCCATTAATCAAAAGATTTCTAAAGTTTTAACTTTCTTCTGTGTCTAGTTCCTCATTAAGGAATAAGTAAAGAACAGTAACGAACAACTTTCCATAGGCCTATTTTATTCTGACTGTCTCCCAATTTCTTCGTGTAGTGACACAATTTAACGTGTCTGGTTTGACCAACATTTGTTTTTTCCTGTTGGAATTGAGTATAAGATAGCGTATTGGACAATCATAGTGTCTTATACTTCCTACCTCTTCACTTACATTCTTTTCATTCTGGAACAAAATTGAAGTCTTACGTTTTCTGGTTGGTGAGTTATCACTAATCACACATTTTACCAAGAATTATTGGTTGACTCTTTTCTAGAATTCAAAATCTGCCTAGTTGTACTAACAGATGTTAGGAGAGAAAACAAATCCAATGTTTCTCTTTTTTTTTTAAACAATTCACCTCTAAAATACTGTGAAGTTTCTGAGATATTTTCTGCTCATCTTTCTAAAAATAAATGGTTGGGTCTTTACCCTATACATACATGTTTTCTCTTTAAAACATTCACCCTCTAAATATGTGATTTCTGAGATATTTTCTGCTAATTTTCTTAAAATATGTTGGGTCTTTAACCCTATATCATCTGTAATCGTTCTGTATAAATCTGTATGATTTTCTTATCTTATACTATATAATGTCGATCTCTAAATAAAATAAAAAATGATTGCTTTATTTTAACAAAACAAAATATACTTTTTTCTATATTTAAAAATATATAATAGAGAAATTTATGTAATATGCAAGCGTCTTTCCCATACATCTCTTTTAATACTAATTTTTTCTTATATTATATCAAATATATAAAAGGTAATTTTCTGTAATATGTATGGTTTTTAACATACATCTATAAAATATATTTTTCTATATAAAAATATAAAAGGTAATTTTCTGTAAAATTAAGTTCTTTACATAAATCTGTCAAAAGTTTGTCCCTTTATTAAACGAGCCAAACTTTATTTATAAAAAAAATATATAAAGACAAACTTGATCCTTATGTTTCTCTTAAAGAACGAAAAAATGAGATTTACTTTTCCTTTTGATGCTAACGTTGAAACTATCCTTTTGTGTGTTATCTTACAGACATATAATATAGAAACTTTTCATGTGTTATTTTATTTTTCTATCAAACTAACGTGATACTTTTTCAACGTTTACTGTAGTAGTAGCAATTTATTCTGAAAATGTGGTTTATGTAGCGTTTACATAAACTTTTAAGACTTATTTTCTTTCTGCTCAGCTCTCAATTGATTCTTATGAATCAATTTTCATTACAGATTCTTAAGATTTCTAGTATTTTGAGAGAAGACGGTCTGAGCACTAAAAAGGCTTTTTGTCCACAACAAATTAAAACTTTTAAAATTTTAATTTCTTTCTTTTTATTTCTTTCTTATTTTCCCACTAAGTTATAAACAGTTTCTCGTGAAGGTTTCATTCATTAAAATAATATTTCACAAAACAATTTAAAAACTTTTAAAATTATATATTTTTTGTTCTGGTTTGTTTAATATCTGCTGTCTTTGTCTATATACAGTTTCATGAAGGTTTTTCATTCATTATTTTTATTCCACAAAAAATCACACTGTTTAGTGTTATTGTCAGTTAGGTGGATCCCTGCTAGATTGCTAAGGGTTAACTCTATTTCCTGTCCTTGCCAAGATATCAACGTAAAAATCTTTGCCAGATGGAATATTGTCAGGATAATCCTGTTCTTTCCCTTTTCCGGCTATTCTTAACTCTTTACCTTTTTTTGGCCTTATTAAAACATAAGAAACAGTGGTTTTTTAAACCACACTTCTTCTGACCTTTATGTCACTCAATTATTTTCAAACCAGAGTTCTTGATTTCACTGTTGAACTGGTATCCCAATTTTTATGCCCTAAAAAGAAGGCTTTTCTTTTAAACTTAAGGAAAGTCTTCATTACTCTTCGCTAATTTTATCTACGTAGTTGCTCAAAAGTAGCAGCAACGTAAATTATTCCTTGTAAATGTATGCTAACTTTACAATTCCTAATGATTGCTAGAACTCCTTTGGTGAATATAACCGGCTTATCCTTCCAATCTATGGAATTCCTGGTCATTACTGAGTTCTGGAATAGTCAGGATTCTCTTGATCTTTTCACGGATGAAGTCTCGAATTATTCTGTATCTGTTTTCTTTAACAGAATTATTAAAAAGTTTCGTTTCCATCTAGTTGTCTAAATTGTCAACAACTTCTGACAGATAAACTACTCTTTTCTTAGCTAGTATGGTCTTAAATAAGAACCATATTCTGTTCTTTATATCACTTCCTATCTTCCTCTTAATGCAGTGAATACGGCTCTGGCTTTTTCATTGTTAACTTTAAATGAATGTCCAGCATTCATATTTAAAATAATTCTGATTTTTCTTAATCTGGGGTCAAAGGGTTGTTTAAACTTTTGCACTGGAAAAACTCACTTCTAAATGTTTGAACATTCCGAAATGTTTAAAATGTAAAAGTTCTTGAAAGCTATCTGGCCTTAAGCGATCTAAGATATCTTTTATTCTACATCTGTTAATGTCTCTGCATGTTCAGTATTCTTTCTTATCAGCACTACTTATCTACTTGACTAGCTGAAGATTTTTGAAATCTTATAAACTAAAGAAGAACTATCTATTCTTTATTATTGGAGAAAACTGTTTAAAATCAAAAATATTAACGATAAGGATTCTTTTCCTAAATACCTCAATGGTTAAGTAGAATCGAAATCCTTACTTTTTCTTACATACTATCAACTATGCTAGGGCATAGACAATAGTTTTCTATTAACATTAACTAAACTCAAAAAATTAAATAAATAAACACACTTTTATAAATGATTTCGTTAACACACCTATGGGTCTTCTCATGTTCTTTTCCTAAAAAATTTGAGGTAAAGTTCAAGGAATAGGTTTCTCTTTTCTAGACTAATAGTTTATGACCTCATTTTAACGCATATTCTCAGCTTTTTCCTATAACACACTTTTCAAAATGTCGTTTTTATTCTCCCATACTCTTCTAAAACTTTTTGGTCAGCTTGATGCCTTCAAAAGATTTTATGGAGGTAAAAGTTATTCAGAGATATCGCTTTTGTATCTTAAAGTTCATTCTATAGACCTGTTGGAAGCGAATTTTGCTAAATCCTTTATTAAAAAATTAGTGCTACTAATGTTCTTGGTAACTTCAAAACAAAAGACTGTTAGATCTATAATTTATTTCCTAAAAGTAAGGAATAATAATAAATAATTCTATAAAATTCTGTTTTCAAAACTAGAACTTTTGCTTTAACAGCTTTCATTTTAAAATGTTTCTAGAACTACCCAGAATGTTAATTTCTAGTATTCTCTAGCTAGATTACAATGAATATCAATTAAGTCTAAGTGCTTCATATTCCTATCCTAATACTTGAAAGAGAATTATACTTCTTTGTCTGAAAAATCTTTCACTTCAATTTTATACTTAACGTAGGCTTGGGTAATCTCTATTCTATCAAAGAGTTTCTATTTTGAAATATATTCCTTTTTCTTGATCATTCTGTCTCATTCTATGAGATGTCTCTTTCGTTCCTAAAAGAAGTATAATCAATTTATCATTAATTACTTCTTTAATTAATTTAATTTAAAATACAATATTTTTGTGGAGTAATATGGTTCTCCTTGGCTGTCTGTTGAATGAAGGACAATATTCACCGTTAATTATTTTCTCCAAAATTTGGTTCTGTGGAATATTCCATTTTACTTACTCCAATTCTCAATGTAAGCTTATACAATTACCTGCATTTCTGGAGTTTTAAACTCTAATTTGTGTCTTTATTATACTTTTTTATATTATATAGATATTAACTGAAATACATAAAACATATCCCCGTACAATGGGTAAAATTTCTAAAAAGTCGCTCGAACCCAGCGAAAACACACAATTTTCGAAATTCTCTGATTTTCTCTTGGTTGTCTTCGAGGTCCAGGATGCATAATATATTCTCCTATGATTTTATAAATTTTTACTATGAACGGTGACACATACCATTACTACTATATGTATATATATAAATATAAACTTATTTTAAATTTTAAACAAAAATTACAAAAAATAATGTTGGTGGGATTTTATTGTAGAAGTTCGTTTCGATGAGCTATCAGTGGTTAGCAAATTTAAGCAATTTTTGACATTTCGCCTCTGAAATCATCTCTTTATGTCTTACTCTTTGATCAGAGAAATATGAATTTTATTAAATCTTTTTAATGAAGTATTCTCTGATTTTCTAAAAAGATTTAAATCTAAAGAAATCTATTAAAGAATGGGTAATTATCGAATTATCGATCTGTTATGACATCAATATTCCTATTCTTCAACTCAAATGTACCCTCCCAGATTAATTGCTTTTCATCATCAACACTATTTTTTTACCACCTTGAAGAACTGGTAGTTCTAATGATTTTAATTGTGCCCATCATTTTATACTATTTGTAATAAATTTGTATGCGGAGAAATGGGTTATAAATGTTACTTCTATCTTTTGGCAATGGGCCAAAAGCAAGATTGAATTACAATTTAGATTATTATTATTTGATATATTTAATTATTATAATTATTATTATTCATCATTATTATTAATTTAGTTATAATTCATTATTCTTATATTAATCGGCATCTATTACTTATTATTATTATTATTATTATTATTATCATATTATTCCTAAAAGATAGCACTCGTCAATATTGATTGGTTATTTAATATATATTATTGTCTAGCATTATTTAACAGTAGAACAACTATAGTGCCATTCCAGGCATGCCAGTAACGCATTCATACAAATTATATTTCTAAAACTTATAATTAGATGTAGATTAAAATAACCTTGTTATCACAATTACAGTTCAGTTCATACTTATAATGTTATTCGGTAATATATCCCCCTTCTGCTCCTCTTTGAACCAAACAACTCTCAGACAGCCTAGCTTCACATTTTGGCTCGTAAATCATACTCTAATATTACACAATAAATAATTACTCTGTTAAATGATAACAAGAATTTAAAGAAAATATTTAATTCAATTATATTGGTCCTTATTTCTTATATGCCTATATATTATTTCATTATATATTTCTTATAAATAATAAAATCAAAAATATCATTATTTTTTATTTATACGCAAGATATGATTCACTCATTATTTTAACAAGACAGACTTTCTAATCAAACCTTCTTTCGTTGCGGAAGGCTCCCTGTTTTATTCAACCCTTCTGATCTAAATCTCATATCATTATTCGGGACTTCTCATATTTCATCTCCTCTGACTCTTTACTGCTAACTAATCATCGGCTAAGTTTAAAGACTTGGTTCTCCAATGTTTATCTGTCCCGACTGATCACGACTCTAAGCTGGTCCCATGCTCTTATAAAACATCTAATGCCTCCAAACTCCAAACTATCTCCTCCATTCTTGCTCTGTCTCTTTCTCGTCTTCTCTGTCTTCTCTGTCTCTTTTAGGGAGTATTACAAAAGGGTTTCTTAGGGGATGAGCCTGATGAATATTCTTTGGATTTCAAATTGGGGAGTTCTCCTAAGGGTTCTCATAGGGATCTGTTTGCTGGGGTCTTGCGAAGTAAGCATCGACGATCTTGTGTCATTTGATGGATCGTAACAGCGTACCAGAGCTTTGGTTTAAAGCCGTAAAAGCGATTTTCAACTACATAAATACGTTAGCGATTACATCGCGTTATGTATACTCTTCGAGTGCAGAAGACAAGCAGACAGCACAACAAGTAAGTATTTTTATGTGCTGCTCGAACTAATGGAATTTAAGTCTTTGATTTTCAATATCTTAAACATTATCTGCAATCATATATATATACGTAACCTTACTATATATATACTCACTTATACTCAATCTATATCTATATCGTACACCTCTCTACATATATATACCTACTATATAGGTATATATACTTATATAGTAATTGGATAAACGGGAACCGAGCAATATAAACCTATTACTCACTTATATACCCTATCCACATCATATTAATTAATATAAATATACTATATATAATCATATAATAATTATATATTATACCTATTATTAGAATAATATATCTACTATATATATACTCTAATAAATATATATATATATATATATATCTATATACATAGTCATACACATTATATATATATCATATATATTAATATATACTTACATATATATATTATACCTACTTATATAATATTACACTATATATATTATATATATATATTAATATATATATATATATATATATAATATATATATATAATATATATACGGTAATAATATATATATATCTATATAATATAGGGTATATTATATATTATATATATATATATATTATATTATTTTCTATATTATATTATATATATATATTTTATATATATTAATACAGGTATATATATTATATTTATATATATTATATTATTTATAAATATACACTACTATATATATATATATATATATTAATATATATATTATATATATATATATATTAATATATATATATTATAATATATATAATATATATATATATATGTGTGTGTGTGTGTGTGTGTAATTATTTTCCATAAGAGATCTGATTATTTCAATAATGTTTGTACACTGACACACCACATTTAAAGGTTGTCAACCTTTGACATCGAAAATGTTCAAAAATTACTTTCTCTTTTGCATATCTATAGGCAATGCAATTCCATCCGAATTTTAGAGAGTCAAAATGAGAGATTAAAATGAGAGACTGATCTGGAACTGACGTTTTTGGATCCGTCTGGAGCAAATTCTAAGCTGACTCTCTGTGCTGTTCTTTATTTTTTTATTATTCTAATAGTTTCTGCTTTTCTTAGAAGGTACATTTTAATATCTTTTTGAGTAAAGATAGATTTTCTTCCAACCAGAGATACCGTCAGACACACAAGTATTGTCCTTTGCTTTGCGACTCAGAACTTAATTTAATATAATTATCAACTTTTCATAATTGCTATAAATCAATGTGCAAGATAATAATAATAATAATAATTATAATAATAATAATAATAATAATAATAATAATAATAATAAAATAATAATAATAATAATAATAATAATAATAATAATAATAATAATAATAATAATAATAATAATAATAATAATAATAATAATAATAATAATAATAATAATAATAATAATAATAATTATAATAATAGTTAAAGTAAGTACTAAAATAAAAAAAATATTTACCAATAAAGTCTTATTAATGAATCCATTCCATCACTTCTTATAAATCTCTGACAAATGATACATAGTATACAATGCAGCATGCAAGCATGTGAATTGCCCATTATTGAATTTCATTGTTCAGTGTCGATTATTATTGCTATTATTATTATTATTATTATTATTATTATTATTATTATTATTATTATTATTATTATTATTATTATTATTATTATTATTATTATTATTATTATTATTATTATTATTATTATCTTTAAAGATGGAAGAATAATTTAAATAAAAGTTGGAGAACTTGAAGTATTTATTGTTGTTATGGTTATTATTACTGCGTGGGTTTAAATTGTTAGTGATAATAAAAAGTATAAAGATATAAGGTAGGGAAGCTTCATTCTTGATAAAGATTCGTCTTTGGAAGATCGTGAAAGCAAACAAATAAAACATTAAAAAATAGAAATAAAAAATATTTAAACATTGAGAATAATCTCCTTAGATTTAATCATTACATGTTTTATTAAAACGTTTATATATATATATATATATATATATATATATATATATATATATATATATATATATATATATATATATATATATATATATATATATATATATATATATATATATTAATAGTTTTGAAATAATATTAAAGCATGTTTCTAAATATGTTAAATAGTTCTAATTGTTAATATTTTAAATGTACTGTTCTAATTATTTTACTATTAAAAACTCCAACATGCAAAATCCTAATTTTTTTTTATTTTTTTATTTTACCAGAACCATTCAAGAAAGAAAACCTTTAGTAAGATTTTTTTAATATTTCAATATCCTTCACAAAGAAATTGAACACAAACCGAAGCTAAACCCGATACATATTCATCTTCACAAAAGGATTTTCACAATTTACACATTTTTTCTAAAAAGTAAGAAAGAAAGAAAGAAAGAAAGAAAAAGAGAAGAGAAATGCGTGCAAATGACTGAGAGGGAAAAGCAATGGTTGATGACGCAGCCTTTCAAACAAAGACAAAAGAGTGTTATAGATCAAAAGCTCTCAACGAGATTAACGATTACAATAATGATAACGATTCCGTAGTAATAAAATGTTTATGTGACTAAAATCCTCAAATCTTTAGAGGAACCTTTTAAAAAATCTCTTAATCTCTTTCCACTTATTCTAAAACAGCAACAAAAAAAAAAGCACGCCCACACACACACACACAATACATATATATATATATATATATATATATATATATATATATATATATATATATAGTATATATATATATATATATATATATATATATATATATATATATATATATATATATATATATATATATATTATATATATATATATTTATATATATATTTTTTTGTTTTATATATAGATAGATAGATAGATAAATATATATATATATATATATATATATATATATATATATATATATATATATATATATATATGTATATATATATATATATATATATATATATATATATATATATATATATATATATATATATATATATATATATATATATATATATATATATATATATATATATATATATATATATAATGATAAAATAACTCCTCGCATGATTCTTCACTTACCAGGATTAGATCCCGGCCCCTCGAAGACGGAATAGCAAGTGTGTTGACCACTTGACCGCGATGAGCTAAAAAGATACGCGACTTAAACCCAAGCAAGAGAACTTGTCAATAGGAATAAGGACTGCCTATATCAGATCAGATACCTCAGCCGCGCATCTCCGCTCACACTCGGGTCATTACGTATTATTTGCATTTATCATTACATATTGAGCTGCGGTCTATTGCAGTATTTAACATCAATACAAATAAATTCTCCGCATTTGGGTGATCTCCTTACATGGTCTTGAGTTGCCTTTGAACCGAGTGTGAGCTGAGATGCACTGCTGAGGTATCTGACTTGATATAGGCAGTCCTAATTCCTATTGACAAGTTCTCTTGCTTGGGTTTAAGTCGCGTATCTTTTTAGCTCATCGCGGTCAAGTGGTCAACACACTTGCTATTCCGTCTGCGAGGGCTCGGGATCTAATCCTGGTAAGTGAAGAATCACTCGAGGAGTTATTTTACCATTACATATTGAGGTGCGATCTATTGCAGTATTTAAGATATGTATATATATATATATATATATATATATATATATATATAGGTAAGAGTATATAGTATATATATATATATATATATATATATATATATATATTAGAGGGTGTAGGTGATATCCGCAATCGCATCCGTATAATTTTTCTCTATCCGCATCCGCATTAATTCTTTGCGGATACGGATAGCGGATAGCATTCATCTGAATTATGAGAAATTTAATTATTATTCATTATATATATATATATATATATATATATATATATATATATATATATATATATATATATATATATATATATATATATATATATATGAGTTATAAGAATATATAGAAAAACACACATATATATATTATTATATATATATATATATATATATATATATATATATATATATATATATATATATATATATATATATATATATATATATATATATATATATTTATATATAAAGAAACACTATATATATATATATAGTATATATATATATATAGTATATATATATATATATATATATATATATATATATATATATATATATATATATATATATATATATATATTAAAAGTAAGGGACTTTCAAAGATGACAGAAACACTCATGCTGGAGATAGATAATATATTTCAAACTCTGCAAAACGATAACGCATGTGCAATAGCAACTTTTCTAAATCCTGGCTACAAAACCAAATTTCTTGAACCACGTGTTTCACAGAGGGTTAAAATTAATTTAGTATGTGATGAAATGCTGCTAAAGGCAGAAATATCACCAGCCAATAAAAGCAAAAGCACACAGAAACACACAATTACCATCTGTTAGCGATATCATTGCTGAATCCATGAATGTTATTTTGGCTTCTAGCAGCGATGAAGAGTCTTGTTCAGATGTGTCAAAAGACACTCTATCATTGATCGAAGAATATCAAAAGAGAAAAGCTTGAAATCAGATAAAGATCCACTGGTTTGGTAGCGTGATAATTGTAAAAGTTTTCTACATCTTGCAGAAGTCGCCAGGAAATTCTTAGCATTCCCTTCAACAAATGTAGCTAGTGAGCGTCTTTCAGTGGTGCAGATCTCATTTACGACTAAGAGAGAAGCAAACTCTGCCCTGAAAGGGCTCAGAAGCTTTTGTTTTGAAGCATAATTTGAGAATTATTAATTTCAAGCATTAATAAACATAATTTTTTTCTAAATGGGTGGAGGCTGGGAAGGAGGTTAGTGGGGTGCAAAAGAGTTTGGTCCAGGCGTCCTGCACACTAGTAACATATATAGATATATATATATATATATAGTATATATATATATATATATATATATATATATATATATATATATATATATATATATATATATATATATATATATATATATATATATATATATATATATATAAATATACAGTATATATATATATATATATATATATATATATATATATATATATATATATATATATATATATATATATATATATATATATATATATATATATATATATATATATATATATATATACATATATATATATATATATATATATATATATATATATATATATATATATATATATATATATATATATATATATATATATATATATATATATATATATATATATATATATATATAAGTTCCTGTGGATAAAACTCTAAAAACTTTAACTCTCCGCTATCAGCACATCCGCAACTCGGCAGATAGTGATTTAACTATCCGCGGATAGTGAAAAAAACCATCCGCTACACCCTTAATATATATATATATTATACTATATAGCAGAGTATATATATATATATATATATATATAAAGAAGATATATATATATATATATATATATATATATATATATATATATATTAAGTTATATATATTTATTATACCACAGATTTAAATATATAAAGTTATATATATATTATTATTATTATATTATTATATATATATATATATATATATATATATATATATATATATATATATATATATATATATATATATATATATATATATATATATATATATATATATATATATATATATATATATATATACATATATATATATATATATATATATATATATATAGTATATATATATATATATATATATTTATATATATATATATATAAAGATTTATATATATATATATATATATATATATATATATATATATATATATGTATATATATATATATATATATATATATATATATATATATATATATATATATATGAGTGTGTATGAGTGTGAAATAAGATAAAACTGCGAAAAATTTCTTAACATGTAAAAATCTCTCTCTCTCTCTCTCTCTCTCTCTCTCTCTCTCTCTCTCTCTCTCTCTCTCTCTCTCTCTCTCTCTCTCTCTCTCTCTCTCTCTCTCTCTCTCTCTCTCTCTCTCTTCTCTCTCTCTCTCTCTCTCTCTCTCTCTCTCTCTCTTATGCACTTAGTGTAATTAATTTTATTAGGAGTTTGTTAAAATTTGTCGGGTAGCGTTCGACGCTAATTTATTTTTTATTTTTTGAATTGCTTTTGAAATCCAAACCTGGCATGTGTTTTTATCGTGATGCTTCCTTCCACCACAAATCCCTCTTGCCTCACTTTCCATATATCTGATGCTTCCTTCCACCACAAATCCCTCTTGCCTCACTTTCCATATATCTGATGCTTCCTTCCACCACAAATCCCTCTTGCCTCACTTTCCATATATCTGATGCTTCCTTCCACCACAAATCCCTCTTGCCTCACTTTCCATATATCTGATGCTTCCTTCCACCACAAATCCCTCTTGCCTCACTTTCCATATATCTGATGCTTCCTTCCACCACAAATCCCTCTTGCCTCACTTTCCATATATCTGATGCTTCCTTCCACCACAAATCCCTCTTGCCTCACTTTCCATATATCTGATGCTTCCTTCCACCACAAATCCCTCTTGCCTCACTTTCCATATATCTGATGCTTCCTTCCACCACAAATCCCTCTTGCCTCACTTTCCATATATCTGATGCTTCCTTCCACCACAAATCCCTCTTGCCTCACTTTCCATATATCTGATGCTTCCTTCCACCACAAATCCCTCTTGCCTCACTTTCCATATATCTGATGCTTCCTTCCACCACAAATCCCTCTTGCCTCACTTTCCATATATCTGATGCTTCCTTCCACCACAAATCCCTCTTGCCTCACTTTCCATATATCTGATGCTTCCTTCCACCACAAATCCCTCTTGCCTCACTTTCCATATATCTGATGCTTCCTTCCACCACAAATCCCTCTTGCCTCACTTTCCATATATCTGATGCTTCCTTCCACCACAAATCCCTCTTGCCTCACTTTCCATATATCTGATGCTTCCTTCCACCACAAATCCCTCTTGCCTCACTTTCCATATATCTGATGCTTCCTTCCACCACAAATCCCTCTTGCCTCACTTTCCATATATCTGATGCTTCCTTCCACCACAAATCCCTCTTGCCTCACTTTCCATATATCTGATGCTTCCTTCCACCACAAATCCCTCTTGCCTCACTTTCCATATATCTGATGCTTCCTTCCACCACAAATCCCTCTTGCCTCACTTTCCATATATCTGATGCTTCCTTCCACCACAAATCCCTCTTGCCTCACTTTCCATATATCTGATGCTTCCTTCCACCACAAATCCCTCTTGCCTCACTTTCCATATATCTGATGCTTCCTTCCACCACAAATCCCTCTTGCCTCACTTTCCATATATCTGATGCTTCCTTCCACCACAAATCCCTCTTGCCTCACTTTCCATATATCTGATGCTTCCTTCCACCACAAATCCCTCTTGCCTCACTTTCCATATATCTGATGCTTCCTTCCACCACAAATCCCTCTTGCCTCACTTTCCATATATCTGATGCTTCCTTCCACCACAAATCCCTCTTGCCTCACTTTCCATATATCTGATGCTTCCTTCCACCACAAATCCCTCTTGCCTCACTTTCCATATATCTGATGCTTCCTTCCACCACAAATCCCTCTTGCCTCACTTTCCATATATCTGATGCTTCCTTCCACCACAAATCCCTCTTGCCTCACTTTCCATATATCTGATGCTTCCTTCCACCACAAATCCCTCTTGCCTCACTTTCCATATATCTGATGCTTCCTTCCACCACAAATCCCTCTTGCCTCACTTTCCATATATCTGATGCTTCCTTCCACCACAAATCCCTCTTGCCTCACTTTCCATATATCTGATGCTTCCTTCCACCACAAATCCCTCTTGCCTCACTTTCCATATATCTGATGCTTCCTTCCACCACAAATCCCTCTTGCCTCACTTTCCATATATCTGATGCTTCCTTCCACCACAAATCCCTCTTGCCTCACTTTCCATATATCTGATGCTTCCTTCCACCACAAATCCCTCTTGCCTCACAAGCAAATATCTCATCTTCAGCTTTCAGCATATATACTTCAATTGTGTATGAAAAGTAATTCGTTTTGGTCATTATTGCTTATTTGGATCCGTTATATATATATATATATATATATATATATATATATATATATATATATATATATATATATATATATTTATATATATATATATATATATATATATATATATATATATATATTAAGGTTACTATATTTTATGATCATAAATACGAGACACACTCATATATATATATATATATATATATATATATATATATATTTATATATATATATATATTTATATATATATATATATATATATTTATATATATATATATATATATATATATATATATATATATATATATATATAAATATATATATATAGTATATATATATATATATATATATATATATATATATATATATATATAAGAATATATATGTTGTATTTTTATTTATATATATATATATATATATATATATATATATATTTATATATATATATATATATATATATATATTGATACTAACAATAAATTTCAGTGTTGATAAACAATCTAAAATATTTAAATTAAAAAGGAAAGGTCATTTTTTAATAAAATCGTGCTTTTTAAAGCATCGTATGTTTGTCAGTTACCGAGAGAACGAGAAGACTGTAATATTTTCTGAAATGCAAAAATCTTATTAAAAAAAACTAAAACAAGAGAAAAAGTTAAGCAAAGTTGATCCATCTAGGTTAGGTATAGGTTTACTGCATCGTCGATCTATATAGGTTAGGTTTTGGCTTATGACCTCCTAGTTCAGACTATGATAAGTTTTGATAAGTGTACACAGAACCAACATTTGAAAAAAAAAATCAATAAGGACAGAATTTTACCCCGAAACATTATTTTTCCTCTACCTTAAATTCTTTCACGTTTTAACACTGAAAAACATTTTCTTTCTTATGCAAAATGTAAGTTATTGCCTATTTTATTAATTAATTTTTAATATTTTAAAATTTCATATCTTTCTTATCATCATTTTAATTTATTGTTAGTATTATATACTAACAATATATGAAAAAAATACATAAAGCACAAAATTAACAGATCCATAAAACTCACAAGGTCCTTCATTTACAACAGGAATAATAACCATATTTATTTTCCAGATTAACTCATTTCTAACAAATTACTCTACTCAACAAAATTTAATTTTTTCTTTGCCGCATGAACATTTAAGTGATTTTTTTTTCAAATCGATCCTTTATCAAATAACAATGTACCATCAGTGAATAGGTAAGATCGGCCTTCCACGTCCTTTATATATAAGCGCATCGAGTCAAAATGTGATCGATTCAGAGGTAAGTAATGAACATTTGGAAAAGTATAACTCTACCCTTTTAGGGAAAATGCACCACCCATAACAAAGGGGCTTAAGTGTTCCCTACATGTTGAAGTTTAACTATATCGGTGTAAATGTAAGCCATCCCCGGATCTTGTAACATCTCAGAAGGTAATAATTGAGTGATTTGGCTGTTTCATTAAATTTATTTTATTGATTTGTACTCTGCAATGTCGGCAGAATGATCTATTACCTCGTCACGTTCGTGCACACACCTTCTAAACCATTCCGAACGCTTAATGATAAACACTGCAGGGTCTTTCAAGTTCACACCCACTGTGGACCTTAAAGTGATTAATACCCGGTCTTCCCTGGTGGGCTATTAGTGATCTATATTAAATCCTTGCATTTCTTACTTGTACCAAATAGTATGTTTAAATAACTATGAATATCAGGGATTGATCTGTAATTTCCCCGACGTAGAAGAGTTTCTCATAGAAATATGCTTTATCGTTATATGTCACACTTTTTAATTCGCTTGTGTTTTTTTAATTTTAATATCTATTGATTTGTTGACTCCAGTCATATTTCGAGTATCATTTTGGATAAACGTAGCATAAAAATGTTCTTTTTTATACTAACCCCCGAATATATGTTGACATAACAAAGTTTTCACATCAATAAAGCTAACATAACATAAACCTGATTAAGAATATTATAATGATATCAACACAATAATCTAACATACCTTAAGACACGAATAAACACGTCGTCATTAACAAAGTTATCATACTTCAACAATATTGAAAGTAACTTGACAAAATCTGCATACAGATCGTACCCTATGCACACTTTTTCAAACATATCTCTTAACATATCACTGTTATTTTTTACAGTAACATGTAACATTTAACAAAAAATTTATCATAACCTAACCCTATTTATCATACTAACCAACTAATATATGCTAACGTAACGTAAAAAGTTTTCACATCAATAAGCTAACATATGTTCATTGAACTATGAATATTAATGTACAACCACCTTCAAAACCTAACACAGCTTCTTAAATACGAAATAAAAAGTTAACATTAACAAATTTCATACTTAACAACAGTAAATTAACAAACATTGCATACGGAACGTACCCTATCTTAAACTTATCATGTTGAAGATAATCTCTATAAATTATTAGTTTTTTTACATTAACATTGTAACATTTAACAATAATTTTACCATAACCACCTAACCTAATTATCATTACTGGTCAAACGAATATATGATGACCGTAATGAAAATTGGTTTCACATCAAAAAGCTAACATATCATAACCTGAACTAAGTATATAACGTACAATGACAAAAGCTTTAACATACCTCACGCTCGAAATAAATGCTAACAATAACAAAGTTCCATCTTAACAACAGTAAAGTAACCAACAATGCATGTCAGAGCGAACAAGATACGAGGCTGATGTTGTCCCTTGTTTCACTAGGAGTTATCGAGATAACAAAGTCTGAGAAAATGTTCTCAAACTCCTCCCCACTTTTCGAAGCATTTACCGCAATACCTATGATTTCTTGTTTGGTTTTGGTTGGCAAAACATAACAAGCTATTTACATCTGATCGGTTTATTGAAAAGGTCATATACTTTATCACAGCAAACTCACATTTATTAAAAACATTTTATGTTTTTGCTTATATCTTTTCTTTATATGTTTATAACATTAGCATAGTAATAGTAATTTTTTAAGAAACCTAACAAAAATTTATCATGACATACCTATATATCATACTAATCAATGAAAAAATGCTAATCTATACAGGGTGTCAAACTATCCTAACCAATGATCAACGAGTTTACGCTAATGGGACAAAACTTTTCTCCTTAATAAAGGCTAATATAGCATAATCTGAAACTGGGCATTTAATTGTTACAACGACAAACGCTTAACACACCTTGTAAATACGAATAAAACTGTTAACATTTAACAAAGTGTTCCCCACTTACCAACAGTGAAGTAACTAACATATCATACAAAACGTAACCTATGCATACTTTTTGTCAGGCATATCTCTAACATAGCAATGTAAATTTTAGATTAACATGGTAATATTTAACCAAAATTTATTCATAACCTTGTCTAATTATCATCCTGATCCAAGAATATAAGCTAAACTAAATAGTTTTCCCAAATTAAATAAATAGACTTGCAGAATTTGACTGGGACATGATTATAATGTTACAACGACAAAACCTAAAACACCTTAAGCAACAATGTGGGAATAAACTGTTAACGTAAACAAAGTTTCACTTAACAACAGTTAAAGTAACTAAACATAACATAAACATAACAAAAAACGTAAAACCCTATTCACACTTCTTGGAGCATGATCTCTAACATAAACAATCTGTTAATTTTACATTAACATTGTAATATTTAACCCAAAACATTTATCTAACATTGACTAATTACATGGCCAAGATCAGCGAATATACGCTACCGTAATAAAGGTTTTCACATTAATAAAAGCTTACATAGCATCATCTGAACTAAGAATATAATCCACAATGACAAACCTAACACAACCCTTAAACACATGAAATTAAACTGTTAACGTCTAACAAAGTTTCCACAAGTTAACAAAACAGGTAAATAACTAACATAACATACAAAAAACGTAACCTATTCACAACCTTTTCAAGCATATCTCTAACATAACAATGTTAATTACACTTAAAAAGATATAAATTTAACAAAAAAGTTATTGGCAAAAAAATTATATTTGTTGCTTATCAGGGCCAAATTGTTTGCATTTTAATAAAGGTTTCACATCAGAAAGCTAACATAGAATAGCCCAAACTAAGAAAATAATGTACAAACACAAACCTAACATAACTTACGCATGAAAAAACTGTTAACATTAACAAAGTTCCACACTTAACATCAGCAAAGTAACTAACATTGCAATGCAAAACGTAACCTATTCATACTTTTTCCAAGCATATCCTAACATATTAACGTTAAATTTACATTGACACAATAATATTAACAAAAAAAGTTATCACATTCCTCGTCTAATTATCATACCAGACCAATGGAAATATGCCTAACGTAGCAAATTTTTTACATCAACATAGTAATATTTTACAAAAATTTATCATAACCTTACCAACTATCATATTAATCCCCAACAAAATAAATGCAAACTAACAAAGTTTTATCCAAACATAACGTAAAAAATAACAAAAGTTTTTATCCAAACATAACAACGTAAAAATAAGTTCTTTGCAATAACAATCATCATAGTAAAGGGTAACAGTTTTCCGAATTTAAGCCAGTAAAACAGTAAATCAGTAATTTCAAACCCCTCGGTCCCCTCTCCCACCCCTTCCCTACCACCGTTCTATGACCTTTTTGATCTATTGATCTATATTTGATTCAGGTCACATATCGAGTTATCATTTCGGATAAACATAGTTACAAAAATAAGTTCTTGATATACTAACCACGAATTATATGCTGCACACCCCGTGACAAAGCTTTCACCTAAATAAAGCTAACATAGCATTACAGAACTAAGAATATAATGTACAATGACAAAAACCTAACACGTTTCGCGAATAAAAAACTACTAACAGTAACAAAGTTCCATACTTAACAACAAAAAGTAACTACAAAGCATACAAAAAACGTAACCTATTCACACTTGTTCAAGCATATCTAAATATATATTTTTACATTTTTACATTTATAACTACTACAATAATTTTATGCTTCGAGTATCATTTCGATTAAACATAGCACAAAAATGAGTTCTTTATATATAACCACGAAAAATAGTAACATAAAACAAATATTTTTCATATGAAATTAAAGCAACATTAGCCATCATATAATAAGAAAATAATGTAGAACGGAACAAACCTAACACAACTTACGTTCGGAATAAACCGTTAACATTAACCAAAGTTCCACACTTAACATCAGTAAAGTAGCTAACATTGCAATAAAAAAACAGTAACCTATTCATACTTTTTCCACACTATCTGCTAACACAATTAACGTTAATTTTTAACATTACGCAGCAGTAATATTTGACCAAAATGATCATAACTCTTGGATCTAATTATCATCCAGACCAACGAAAATAAATGTAAACATAACAAAGTTTTATCCAGACATAACATAAAAATAAGTTCTTTGAATAAAATATCATAGTAAATTGTAATAGTTCACTAATTTTAAAACAGTAAATCAGAAATCAAACCATCAAACCCTCCCCACCCCTCCCTCCATGACCTTTTGATCTAAAATATAATCTATTTAATTCATGTCCACGTTTCGAGTCATCATTTCGGTTATAAAACATAAAACACCAAAAAATAGGTTTGATATATATTAACCATCGAATATATTCTAACGCAACAACGTTTTTACATTAATAAAGCTAACATAACATAACATGAACTAAGAATATAATGTACAACAACAAACCTAACACACCATAAACGAATAAATGTTAACTTTACACTAACATCGTAATATTTAACAAAAATTTAGCATAACCCTGTCTAATCATCATACTGACAACGAATATAATGCTAACCGTAACAAATTTTTTACATGAACTTGTCATATTTAACAAAAAGTCATCATAAACACTCGTCCTAAATATCATAATCCCCAACGAATAATTGCAAACATATTAAAGTTTTAACCAAACATAACATAAAAATAACAAAATTTTATCCTGACATAACATAAAAATAAGTTCTTTGAATAAAATATCACAGTACAGCGTAATAGTTTACTGATTTTGAAGCGGTAAATCTGTAAATCAGTAAATCAAACCACCTATCCCTACAGTCCCCCCTATCCACCAACCCGCCTATGATATATTGAACTATTGATTCAAGTCATTATTTTCGAGTAATCATTTCGGATTAAACATAACATAAAAACTTAAGTTCTTTATATACTGACCTACGAATATATGCTTATGCATCAAAGTTTTAGCATCAATAAAGCTAACATATCATAACCTGACAAAGAATATAATGCACAAATGCAAACCTAACATACATGGCGTATGAATAATCCGCTAACATCCTGAAAATTTCCTACTTATCAAAGGTAAAGTAGCTAACAGATCATATATATCCGATATGTTCCCCGTTTTCCCGCATATTAGCAACAGGTAAAGCCATATTATCTAACAAAATCCCTTAACAAAGTAACCAATCTATCAAAGATACCAGCATCTTGAACTATGAATTGACACTATCTTCATCAAAGTGTCATGCGTTTCGAGTATAACATCATTTGAACTATGAATAAACGCGACTTAAACCTATGAAAGAGTGCTCTTTTCAATAGGAATAAGGACCGCCTATGTCAGGACAGATACCTCAGCCACGCATCTACGCTTGCACTCGGGTCAAAGGTAACACAGGACCCATGTAAGGAGGTATCTGTCCTGACATAGGCGGTCCTTATTCCTGTTGAATAGAGCACTCTTTCATAGGTTTAAGTTGCGTATCTTTTTAGCTTGTCGTGGTCGAGTGGTAACACGCTTGGCATACCGTTCGCGAGGGCCCGGGATCTAATCCTGGTAAGTGAAGAATCACTCAGGGAGTTATTTTATCTTTACAAATTGAACTGCGGTTTAATTGCAGTATTTACATCTATACAAATTATACTCCGATCTAGAGTGGTCTCCTTACATGGGTCCTGTGTTACCTTTGACCCGAGTGCAAACGGAGATGCGTGGCTGAGGTATCTGTCCTGACATAGGCGGTCCTTATTCCTATTGAATAGAGAATCTTTCATAGGTTAAGTCGCGTATCTTTTTAGCTTGGTTCGTTGGTCGAGGGGTAAACACGCTTGGCATTACCGTCGCGAGGGCCCGGGATTCTAATCCTGGTAAGTGAAGATCCACCACAAGGAGTTATTTTATCTATCTATATATATATATATAATATTATATATTTAAAATATATATATATATATATATATATATATATATATATATATATATTATGATAATATATAATAATATATATATATATATATAATATAATAATTAATAATAATAAATAATAATATAATAATAACAATAAATAATAATAATATAATAATAATAATAATAATAATAATAATAATAATAATAATAATAATAATAATAATAATAATAATAATAATAATAATAATAATAATAATAATAATAATAAAATAATAATAAAATAATAATAATAATAATAATAACAAAAACTTCAGAAGCTGACTTCTACAGATCAACACTAACCGATGTCTGAACCGGACCCGGAACCGGCGTGAAGGCTGAACCGGACGCGTCGCTACCGCTACGGCTGGCGGGCGTGCACGCGCTCTGTGGTGACTGCAACTCCAACGACCGCAGCGGGAGGCAACTGCACCTATTGCAGTGACACCAGCAGCGGCAGCGGCTGCACGAATAATACAAATAAAGAAATAAACATAAAATGAAAATAGATACAATAAATAAATAAAAAAAAATAATAATAATAATAAAATAATAAAAATAATAAAATAACTATATTTATTTATACATATTTCTAATAAAAATAATAATAATTAATGCAATGTTATAATTACAAAAATAATAATAATAATAATAATAATATAATAATTAATAATAAATAATAATAATAATAATAATAATAATAAATAATAATAATAATAATAATAATAATAATAATAATAATAATAATAATAATAATAATAATAATAATAATAATAATAATAATAATAATAATAATAATAATAATAATAATAATAAATAATAATAATAATAATAATAATAATAATAATAATAATAATAATAATAATAATAATAATAAAAAATAAAATAAAAATAATAATAATAATAAAAATAAAAAATATTAATAAATAAAAAATAAATTAAAATAAAAATAATTACGAAATAAAAATAAATAAAAATTAACACGACAAATCTATTACGTTATCTCGAAACACGTGTTCTTATCAGATGTCACTGATAAGAACACTCAGAACGTTGTGACCTTGGGTGAGCTCTCAACTCCCGCACATACTACTTCCGACTTCGACTCCGGCTCTGACTTCGGATCCGGATTCGACTAGGGATTCTGTACTATTTGAAAATTGTTCAGCACATCTTCTGCCAATAAATTTTTCATCTAAAAAAATTATTTCATGAAAAAAAAAATTATACCCAGGAAACGGCTCCGGCTCCGGCTCCGGCTCCGGCTCCGGCTCCGGCTCCGGCTCCATTTATTCGACTGAGTAAAATCCGA